>JASAMZ010010550.1:30000-123530 GCA_030248115.1 Linhomoeus sp. GSCO2_2
GTCCAGTAGTTGACATAGTCGATCCTCAAATCTACCATTCCTCACAATATTGAAGTGCAGGCACCTGAATATGAAAATGCATTCGATGCAATACCGTGCAATAGACACGGGAAGCTGTTAGTGGAATGACTTTGTAGGTACAGCATGCAACCGAGTTGAAACACCAGCCTGGCATGCATCCAGCACTTGATAGCGCAGTCGTTATCGTCTCTCACGGACATACTGTCAAGAGCCTCGTTCGAGCTTCTGTACCCTCTCATAGCACCATACAAATGGGCCGCCGCTGAACAGATTCGGTGTCGTTTACATCCGGACCAATTTGAACACAAGAGGCTAACCTTTGCAGTGCGGCACTGTCTGGTTTTGCTGCGTATTGCCGATGCAAGCCAAGGTATCTTCTCCGCTGGGTACTAGAAAGCCGGTATTGCAGTGGATTTCTACCTTGTGACTTGTCGCCGCAAGGAGAATTCCATTGCGTGGTTTCGATGTGATTTTGTCGCACCTCGCGGCAGTTGTTGAAGGGGCTAGTGGTGTTGCTATTGTTGTCGTGGTGGTGGATGTGGTTGTAGTGGTTGATGTTGATGTCGTGGTGGTGGATGTGGTTGTCGTGGTTGTTGTTGTCGTCGTGGTAGTGGATGTGGTTGTCGTGGTTGTTGTTGATGTCGTGGTGCTGGTTGTCGTGGTTGTTGTGGTGGTGGATGTGGTTGTCGTGGTTGTTGTTGTTGTCGTGGTGGTGGATGTGGTTGTCGTGGTTGTCGTGGTGGTGGATGTGGTTGTCGTGGTTGTTGTTGTTGTTGTTGTCGTGGTGGTGGATGTGGTTGTCGAGGTAGTTGTTGTCATCGTGGTGGCGGATGTGGTTGTCGTGGTTGTCGCGGTGGTGGATGTGGTTGTCGTGGTTGTTGTTGTTGTTGTTGTTGTTGTTGTCGTGGTGGTGGATGTGGTTGTCGTGGTTGTTGTTGTTGTCGTGGTGGCGGATGTGGTTGTCGTGGTTGTCGTGGTGGTGGATGTGGTTGTCGTGGTTGTTGTTGTTGTTGTTGTCGTGGTGGTGGATGTGGTTGTCGAGGTAGTTGTTGTCATTGTGGTGGCGGATGTGGTTGTCGTGGTTGTCGTGGTGGCGGATGTGGTTGTTGTTGTTGTCGTGGTGGTGGATGTGGTTGTCGTGGTTGTTGTTGTCGTCTTGGTGGCGGACGTGGTTCTCGTGGTTGTCGTGGTGGTGGATGTGGCTGTAGTGGTTGCTGATGCTGTTGTGGTGGTGGATGTTGTTGTTGTGGTTGTCGCCGTCGTGGTGGTGAATGTAGTTGCCGTGGTTGTCGTCGACGTTGTAGTTGACGTGGTTGTCTTGGTTGTCGGCGTCGTAGTGGCAGATACTGTTGGCTTCGCGGTGTAAGATGTCGTCGTCGTCGTCGTCGTCGTCGTCGTCGTCGTCGTCGTCGTCGTCGTCGTCGTCGTCGTCGTCGTCGTCGTCGTCGTCGTCGTCGTCGTCGTCGTCGTCGTCGTCGTCGTCGTCGTCGTCGTCGTCGTCGTCGTCGTCGTCGTCGTCGTCGTCGTCGTCGTCGTCGTCGTCGTCGTCGTCGTCGTCGTCGTCGTCGTCGTCGTCGTCGTCGTCGTCGTCGTCGTCGTCGTCGTCGTCGTCGTCGTCGTCGTCGTCGTCGTCGTCGTCGTCGTCGTCGTCGTCGTCGTCGTCGTCGTCGTCGTCGTCGTCGTCGTCGTCGTCGTCGTCGTCGTCGTCGTCGTCGTCGTCGTCGTCGTCGTCGTCGTCGTCGTCGTCGTCGTCGTCGTCGTCGTCGTCGTCGTCGTCGTCGTCGCCGTCGTCGTCGTCGTCGTCGTCGTCGTCGTCGTCGTCGTCGTCGTCGTCGTCGTCGTCAATCGTCGTCGTCGTCTGGCAACCGGCCATTGGTGTCCAGCAGAGAGGATGTGCCTTGTACCTGTCCGGCGCGTCATTGTAGATGGGATTGCCAATCGCGTCAACTTCAGCGACAATTCCAAAGTTTTCCTACAAAAGTTTGCAGCACCATTGGCGCTGGCCTTTGTAAAACGCAGGCGCACCTCATCGTTTTCCACAAAATCAAATGCATCGTTCAGGCTGAATTCCGAAGGCGAAAGATTAGCCGGTTCTGGCGCCCAATCCACCCACCACTGCCAGCCTTCGGCCAGGTTGGACTGGCCCTTCAGCTGTTCAAGGGACACCCAGGCGTGGAGCCAGTCTAGAAGTGAACGCCCCATAGAGAATGGTAGAAATGAAAGTCAGAGATCACATTCTTGTCCCACCCTTACGCTGGGCCGCGCTTACCCGGAAATCTAGTAGATATGTCAGCAACTTCATCGCGGGTGAGTTTCGAAGCCAACTGACCACTCAGTGCCTGGCATGCATCTTTCGACTCATTATAGGTGAGTAACGACTCCTCCAGCGAGACTAGACAACGTGCTGAAAAGCGAATTTAGGATCTTTCTAGGGTTTGTTGGTGACAAACCTTTAGAAAATGAGAGCCCGTGGAGTTTTGGTTTTTGAAGCAAGCTCGTATGAACGTCGTATTAGAAACCTGGGTATTCATGGACGACTGGCGCACGCTCGCTCGCTCGCTCGCTCGCTCGCACGCACGCACGCACGCACGCACGCACGCACGCACGCACGCACGCACGCACGCACGCACGCACGCACGCACGCACGCACGCACGCACGCACGCACGCACGCACGCACGCACGCACGCACGCACGCACGCACGCACGCACGCACGCACGCACGCACGCACGCACGCACGCACGCACGCACGCACGCATTCTTCTCTTCATGCCGAAGGAGCTCACACAGTTTGCCTCAAATGCGCTGATGTCGTGCCGCGCTGCCAACTATGACGACGTGACCGCATATCGAGCCGCGCTAGAAGAGCAGGCACGAATGGCCTTCCCCACGGCCAACTCCGAAATGCGCAAAGGATTCCTGCGCATTCTCTTTGTCAATGGGCTGGACCGCGACATGCGGAGGAAGATCAACGAGACTACGCCCGGCGCCTCCTTTGTTTGTGTGTTTGTGCCTCCTTTGTTGTAAAACGCAGGCGCACCTCATCGTTTTCCACAAAATCAAATGCATCGCCCAGGCTGAACTCCGAAGGCGAAAGATTAGCCGGTTCTGGCGCTCCATCCACCCACCACTGCCAGCCTTCGGCCAGGTTGGACTGGCCCTTCAGCTGTTCAAGGGACACCCAGGCGTGGAGCCAGTCTAGAAGTGAACGCCCCATAGAGAATGGTAGAAATGAAAGTCAGAGATCACATTTTTGTCCCACCCTTACGCTGGGCCGCGCCTACCCGGAAATCTTGTAGATATGTCAGCAACTTCATCGCGGGTGAGTTTCGAAGCCAACTGACCACTCAGTGCCTGGCATGCATCTTTCGACTCATTATAGGTGAGTAACGACTCCTCCAGCGAGACTAGACAACGTGCTGAAAAGCGAATTTAGGATCTTTCTAGGGTTTGTTGGTGACAAACCTTTAGAAAGTGAGAGCCCGTGGAGTTTTGGTTTTTGAAGCAAGCTCGTATGAACGTCGTATTAGAAACCTGGGTATTCATGGACGACTGGCGCACGCTCGCTCGCTCGCTCGCACGCACGCACGCACGCACGCACGCACGCACGCACGCACGCACGCACGCACGCACGCACGCACGCACGCACGCACGCACGCACGCACGCACGCACGCACGCACGCACGCACGCACGCACGCACGCACGCACGCACGCACGCACGCACGCACGCACGCACGCACGCACGCACGCACGCACGCACGCACGCACGCACGCACGCACGCACGCACGCACGCACGCACGCACGCACGCACGCACGCACGCACGTGTCAACAGTAGGCGACCCCGTAGTACTGCTAAACGCTGATTGGATGGATTGCGCGACGACCACGCCCCCTCTTCCTCTGATCGCCGTCTCTCTCTCTCTCACTCGCTGGCAGTGTGCAATGGACAGTAGAGAGTTGGGCTAGTAGTCGTGAGTTGGACTCGAGTGTACATAGTGTGAATAAACCGGGAGTCTTAGAGAGAGGCCGGCCTGACAGAATAGGCCGAGCAGCAGCCCGCCACTCAACACAAATGGAGCGTCCAATGCGGGGCCGCTGCTGAATTGTTGGCTCGCCTGGGGATTGGCGGGAGCCAGAGGAAGCGGATTCCTCCACTGTCGCGGAGACAGACTGTTTCGGCTCGCCCTCTGTGTGGCTGAAGCCTAGGGAAGTGGATTCCCGCATGTATACGTGCTGAAGAGCGTGCGGAACGCCGTTGGCTCGCCCGTGGGTGTGCAGCAACGCGGGCCGGCGCTTCCCCCTCTGCGCCTCTCACCTGCCGGTTCGCGAGCAGGTCGGCCGGCGTCTGCAGCCGTCGTCACTACCGCTCACTCTCCTTTGCGCCGTCCACACGACTTGGAGAGCTTCCCTGCACTCACTTCCGCAGGAAACGTAGCGCGCAGCCACTAGGCGGAGCTCTACTTCTCGCCTTCTCTCTCTCTCTGACACTAGGCGGAGCTCTACTTCTCGCCTCTCTCTTCCAGACACTGTGCAACTGTGCAGTGCTTGTGTGCGATGCCTTTCTCAGTCGTGGTTCCGGCGCACGGCGACTGACTTCTCACAACGCAACAGCAAAGCCAAAGCAAAGCAGCACACACGAGTCTCTCACTTCTCTACTCGAGAAAAGGCAGCGAGAGAACTCAAGATATCAACGCGCCTATCTGCTTTTACGCTAGAGCGACTAGGTGCGGCGAAACGACGCGCAACGACTTCCCGCGCAAACGAATAATCGGCGCGATGTGTGTCACAGATTACACACTCAAAGGCGCATAACTCGCGCTTACGACAACGACACGCGGAAAGGAAAATACCGGCGGATAGCTCAAGTTACAAGCTATCTAACGGTAACAAAACCAACACAAAACACTAAACGACGAGGAAGCAAGCGACGGAAAACCACTCCGACCTAGCGCAAAACTACTCTAGAAGGGGCGAAAGAGGGCGACAACTACTAAGAGAGGGGAGAACAGCAGACGGAAGCAAAACCTAACGCAAGGAAACAATGTAGGAACGCCAATTATCCTACATCTTCCGTCCTGGCTGGGTCGATCGCCCTCGATCGATTCAGGGGGGTCGAAGCGATCCTTGGCGCAGCAGAAGCTCCTTGCTCTGCAGCGAGTGCTTGATCTTCACGTGGGCCAGCCCGGTGGCTGTGGGATGGGGACTCCCCGCTCTCCCTGGGGTGGGGTCGAACCCGGCTTCCCCATTGCCCACGACTTCCTCGTCCAGACGTCGTGGTGACAGAAATCGGTGACCAGTGGAACCAGGCTCCCAGTGGAATCCTTGGGTGGCCTTCTGCAGCCCCTGCTTGGCCTTGGAGTGGCTCTGGCAGTTGCTGATGTGGCCCAGCTTGGTCGACTGGCCGTCCACGTCCACGTCCAGCTTCTTCTTGGCCCGTCGGCGCACACCACCGACCTTCCTGGCCTTCAGCGCCATGGGAGGCGCGCCAGGGACCACCTGCAGCTGATAGCAGTGACCGCGCACCTGGGGTTCCTCAGCGAGCAGGCTAGCCGCTCTTCCGCTTTCACCCTCCAGGCCGGTTTGCTCTGCAGTCTCTCCATGGGGGTCCGCCCTGGCTTGTTCCAAGCCAGGGGCTCCCACTTGGCACCCGACTTCAGCCGTTGGGACCACCTGACACCCCTTGTCAGCCGTTGGGGGGTCCGCCCTGGCTTGTCCAAAGCCAGGGTCTCCCTCCTGGTCACCAACCGACTCACAGTCATCCTCAGAGGGGGCTTCGCTGGAGCACCTTCCTCCCAGCAGGGTGCGCTGCCTCTGCAACGTATTCACCCTTCCCTGCCTCTCAGCTTCATCTCTGTCCATCAGCGCAGAAACCTCCTCCCAGGTGAACTCTCCTGGCGCCAGCGGAGGCTGCTCTGTCCTCTGCAGGCCACTCTGCAGCTGCCCCACCTTCTCTTGCTTCACCTCCACAGGTGGCGGCTCCGTCGGACAGTTCCGCGCCACGTGGCCAAACTTGTGGCAGCTGAAGCACTCAGTCAAAGGATAGCCTCGGGCGTCCGTGGGCCGCTGCTGCCCCCTGTTGCCACCAGTCTGGGCATCACTGGGCTGCTGTCCGCCTCCTCGACCACCCTGGGCGCCTCCTTCGACCGACGTCTTCTTCTGACCAGATTGACCACTCTGCCCTCCCTTGGCAGGCTTCTCTGGGGCCTTGGCGTCCAGCACGTTGCGCACATTCTGACACAGACCCTCCAGGCGTAGGCGGAAGCAGTCAGATCGTCTGGGAGACTTCTCAGCAACTGGTCTCTCACCATGTCGTCCCAGATGCTAGGCTGGGTCGGCCAAGCTTTGTAGACTAGCCCTCGCAAGGCCGCCACGAACGCCTCGATCGACTCACTTCCCCTGCTCCAACCTCTGTTGAAGAACTCCTTGAAGCAGACGTGCGTGGGCCTGTGGTCGGCGTAGACGGCCGCCAACTTCGCCACGACTGCCTCATAGTCAGCCAAATCGCCAAGCGCTTCTCGCGTCTGGTGCGCCAGCTCGCAGGGGTGGTCCTTGAGGAAGGACTGCAGCGTCACCAGCCACAGTGACCTGGGCACCTGCGTAGCCACCATTCGGTCCTCAAACGCCCTCTGGAAGCTGTTCCAGTCACTGCCCACCTCCCCACGAAAGTGTGGCAGCGCTCCCATATCTCGACTTGACAACGCTATCGGCGCTGGAACAGTCTGCCCTGGAGCGACACTGGGCTGAGCCTTCTGCGTCCACGTCCAACCAGTGGCCTGGTTCCATGACCACTCTCCTTGGCTGCCCACAGCAACCGGTGGCACTTGGACGGGAGGCGGAACTGGCGGCGGCGCCACCGGGGGCACCAACGAAGCCAGAGGCACACCCAACGGACCCACTCCACTCGACGCATTCACTCTGACACTGGGAATCCCTCCCAGCGCCGCTTGGCTCGATGTCGTGGTGGTCGTCGCCTGCATGCCACTCACAGTGGTCACTGGCAGGGACGTCGAAGTTCCACCAGACGTCACAACAGACGCACTGCTGACTCCACCACCCACCGTTCCACTTGCCGGCAACGGCGCGACTGGCGCGGCCACTGAAGCGGGCACCGTGGTCGTGGGCGGCGACACCGTGACTGACGTGACTGGCACAGCTGAAGCACTACTCGCCGGCGGCGCAGCCGACCCTAGCGCCTGCCCTTCCAGCTGCCCAACGCGACCTGCCAACGTCGTCAGACTGCCATTCAGAGTAGCCACGCTGCCACTCAATGGCTGAAGCTTCTGGTCCATCACAGTGGACATCTGCGTCAGCTTCTGGTCCATGACTGTAGTCAACTGCGTCAGCAGAGACTGCACGTCAATCCCTCCTCCAACACTACTCTGCTGCCGAGGCTGACTGCCGTCTCCTCCACCACTGCCACCCCCAATCAGACTGAAGACTGGCGTCTCATCAGCGTTGGCGACTGGCGCCTGGCTGCTTCTCTGGGCCGCGCGACAAGCTCCACAAGTCCACGGGCCATTCGCCACGTCTACCTGGTCATCTGGGATGCAGTTGTGCCCCACATCACCATGCGACAAGCGCCAGCAGCGCCCCGCGCACGTGATGGGATACTGCGACGACAGCACCTCCTCCTCACAGAAGCAGCACGTCCCCACCACGTCATCAGTAGCCATACCGGACGTCTCAGGGTAGGACTGCGCCCCTGATCTCGTCTTTACCATAAACGGCGGCGAATAGAGTTCTCTAACTCTTTACAGGGCTACGCAAGCTCACCTGCTTTCGCCTCTCTTTCAGGGAAAACCCTCAGGTACCTCCTGAACCTCTACCAGCCTCGGCGCTGCGTAGGACACTTCGTCAGCACCTTCCAAGAGCAGCGGCGTGCACCTGTAGCTGACCCCTCTCAGCCAGAGCGCTCACCCAGGCTCTCGTACTGAGCCAACAATTCAGAGCGTCAGGAGACTCCGCAAGCTGTGGTTGAAGCGGCGCTGCAACTGATCTCAGACTAGCCGATTTCAGTCAGCTTTTGCTTCCGTTCCAGCTGCTCCGACAGCTCTGTTGTCACCACACCACGCTCTGCTGGCTATCCGCTGTCTCGGACACCACTTTGCAGCAACGCGGGCCGGCGCTTCCCCCTCTGCGCCTCTCACCTGCCGGTTCGCGAGCAGGTCGGCCGGCGTCTGCAGCCGTCGTCACTACCGCTCACTCTCCTTTGCGCCGTCCACACGACTTGGAGAGCTTCCCTGCACTCACTTCCGCAGGAAACGTAGCGCGCAGCCACTAGGCGGAGCTCTACTTCTCGCCTTCTCTCTCTCTGACACTAGGCGGAGCTCTACTTCTCGCCTCTCTCTTCCAGACACTGTGCAACTGTGCAGTGCTTGTGTGCGATGCCTTTCTCAGTCGTGGTTCCGGCGCACGGCGACTGACTTCTCACAACGCAACAGCAAAGCCAAAGCAAAGCAGCACACACGAGTCTCTCACTTCTCTACTCGAGAAAAGGCAGCGAGAGAACTCAAGATATCAACGCGCCTATCTGCTTTTACGCTAGAGCGACTAGGTGCGGCGAAACGACGCGCAACGACAAAAAGTAGTGACCCCCTTATACGGTATTTGAGAGGCTACGGTAGCCCCCCATGGTGAAGGGTGGGCTTATTCGAGAGGTGCTTATTCGAGGGATTACGGTAGTTTTCCGCACGGGACCCAAATTGGCGCGAATTCAAATTTCCAGTGCGTATTTTAGTAATTACCGTATGACGTCACTATTTCGAAATAGCACTAGCGACCTATTATTTTGCTGTGCAGCAAGGGTCAAAGGTCACCCACAATAGATCAGTTTATAAGCCCGAGTTTAAACTTATTATCCATAAACCCCTGTGGTGTAACGGTTCACAACGCTCGATCGATATATGTACATTATAGAAAGTCAGAGCGAAGTCCCAGGTTCGAATCCTGGCAGGGGATTTAGCTTTTGCTGCCGTATATGCAACACACACAGCACTATATTTCATCATTCTATCAGAACATTGCATCATACACATGTCCAAACAGCTTTCGCGAAACAACCAGCTAATGCTGAATCTTTCCAGCAGAACGAAGGATCAGAATCTCGCGATCGATCGAAGTATCTTCCAATCCCAACAACTGGCGCTTCAGCACGGGCAACATGTATCTGATTAGCTCCCAGATGCCTTCCTGAGCTCTCCGTCCACACCCTCTGACCTTCTTGCCTTTGAGTGACCACCACAGTTACCCTTATAGTGACCCTTATAGTGACCGCCCAAGTGACCACTGGAGTGACCGCTAGAGTGACCCAAGTAGTGATGCTTGTAGTGACCCATGTAGTGACCAATCTAGTGGCCCATGTAGTGACCCTTATAGAAGACCATATAGTGACCCATGTAGTGACCACTGGAGTGACCGCTGAAGTGACCAGTGGAGTGACCGCTGAAGTGACCAGTGGAGTGACCGCTGAAGTGACCAGTGGAGTGACCGCTGAAGTGACCAGTGGAGTGACCACCAGAGTGACTGTTGGAGTGACCGTTAGAGTGACCGCTGGAGTGACCACCAGAGTGACCGTTAGAGTGACCGCTGGAGTGACCACCAGAGTGACCGTTAGAGTGACCGCTGGAGTGACCAGTGGAGTGACCGCTGAAGTGACCAGTGGAGTGACCACCAGAGTGACTGTTAGAGTGACCATTAGAGTGACCGCTGGAGTGACCACCAGAGTGACCGTTAGAGTGACCGCTGGAGTGACCACCAGAGTGACCGTTAGAGTGACCGCTGGAGTGACCACTGGAGTGTGCCCAGTAAAGTACCACAATAACTAGGTCAAGCATTGGTATAAAATGCTCAGTTTTGGAACTCTGAAAAGTGAGCCTGTGTCGTAGCTGTATAGTGCATGAACCTCAAACAGTGGCTGTACATATGGATGGGTTCGAATGCAGCACCACACAGATTCACTTTTGCTTCATTTTCATTGGTTGCAGAGCTTTTTGCAAGGCAGTGATTGGTTGGAGTTCACAAGGATGGTTGGCACATTAATACCATTTATCAATAATCGTATGTGGGTGCAATATCATCTATCGATGCCTTCTTGTTCACTCTGCAAGCATCTTGTGATGTCTTCTTCTTGCTTGCTCTGACACATTTCTCTCCTGTTGGATCACGTGTCTTGTTCAGACACTTCAGCAATTCAGCGGGTAGCAGTTCATTCACCTTGTCACCATTTTCACCCCTTGTTATTTCTGCTATAAACTCTTTCATATCAAACGTTGGGATCTCTTCTATACCCAGCAGACAATCCATCAACATGCTCAGTGGAGATCCGACAAACGGTGGTGGTCCCTTGTGAATAACACAGCTGAAAAAGGTGTCACTCTTCTACTTGTTCTAGCAGTCTTGTACCCTACAACTTACTCTTCTTCTGTCAATTCAATCTTGTCTTTGATCAATTCGTATAGCTGACACAACTTTTTGTGATCTTGTGGATCGAACATGTCAACAAGCCACTGTGGAGTCTTCCTGAAACAGTGATGTACCCAGTCCAGTTGTCGAAACCCGCTTACTGTTGCATACTGACGAGCGCGATTTCTCAAACGACAGCGTAGTCGATTTTGCAGCTGACGTAGTCGATTTCACAGTTGATGATATGGCTGGTTTTGCAGTTGACGAGATCAATTTTGATGCTGCCTCTTTCTCATCATCATCAATCGGAGTCAATATGAATTTCATTGGTTCCTTTGCCATGTTCTGAATCATAACAAGTGTCACTTTGGCAAGTAAAGGCAAATGTATGTCAGCGCACATACGCAGTATCAATAAAGCAGCTGACACTCAAAGGTTTACTCTCTAATAAAAGGCTGAATAGGCGTCCACCAACTATACTACCACTGGAGACACAACAGCTACACACGCTCGATACTCAGTCCGTCAGCAGCGGAAACTTTTAGAATGCCATTCGAGAGGAACAGAATGTTGACGTTGAAATCGTCGCTGATCTTCTTCGAGTGCGAAATGGTCAGATTCGCGACGCAGTTCTCCTTGACAGCTGGAGTATCCATGGTATGCTTGTCGAAAGTGGAGCTCCTCGAGCAGTCGATCTACAATAATCCGCTTACTCAATCTGGTGTACTCACAGAATTGAAGTGAAACATTTACCGCGATGAAGCCATAGCCGCCCGCGAGATGGTCGCGCTTGAGCAAGAAACCCCCTTTGTTGTTTTGCGGCCCCAGGACTCTCGCCAACATGGAGTACAATGATGCGTTCTTGTTCAGTTCCGTCTCTACTTTCACCCGGTAAAAGTGCTCGTTCAACTGCAGCTCCACCTCATCCGCATCGTAGAATGCAAACTTGAATGGGTTACCCAGCTAAAATGTTTTAGTTTGTTGTACGATGGTTCACTGGAGTAGTACGTACGATGAAGGATGAACCTATGTATGAACGATGAACCTACGATGAACGATGAACCTATGTTGTACGATGAACCTATGTACCTGGTCATCTCGGTCTGCATCACTGAAGAATATGACCACTCGTTCCGGGGCCCATGTGGGTGGGGGGTCCGCAGCGGGGTTGCCTACCATTAATTTGGCGAAGGAGCCCGGACTATAAATTGCTGCACCCGGGCCCTGGCCAGTCCCCAACCTACCCATGTTCCCACGGTGGACCCGGTGAACTTGCGATGACAAGTCGCAGACTACGGGGAACTCCCCGGGAACTTCGTGGGGGTCAAAGGGCCATCTAGAGGTCTCCCAGAGGGATACGCGCCTGCCTGGGCCAGGGCTGAACCCCTGGGGCCCCTGAGGGGTGGGCTGACGACGACCCCTGGACACCAACAGACGAGGCCTCACCCTTCTCCTTCTTCGGAAGGCTACAACAACAACAACCACTCGTTCCGGGAAGTTTTGAAGCATCATCTGCCCAGACGATGTTTGCAGTTGACCTTTAGAAGCTTGGAACTGCATAATCTCATAATCTGAAAGGAGTCAAGTCGAGTAGCGGTTTCACTATATCACTCAGAGGACAGACGTTTGTAGCCCATTTTGTACTCCTCTTTGATAGGTGGGGTAGGCTTGGGAACAACCACGTAGCTGGCCAGGAAGTGGGCGTCCAGTAGTTGTAGTTTTCCTTTGGGCTCTCCCTTTTCACGAAATATTACAAAGTCGGAACTTTCCAGCTCCAGCTCAATGGAAAGGCTGAAAGCAAAGGCGACGTTTATAGCAGATTAAGACATCCTGTGGACTCACCCAACGGTGCTTGGAATGTAGCAGTCGTTCTGCACGAATGGTTGAATTGGCAACGTGCCCGAAAGTGAGTACTGTTTTGACATTGCCACCATCTCTCGACGTTGGTTTTGTTCGTCTGAATATGTGATGCATTGTATTGTCACTTGAAAGCATTCAAGTATTAGGTCCTCACTTCCGAGCACCAAGTCGATATGCTCGTCGACCATGAAGCCCGCTTCACCTTCCAATACAGTTTCTGCGTACGCCTTGTCTTGGCCGAGCAGGTACAAGTAACAGATGTAGTTGAAGTGCTGTTGGCTGAATCGAAACTGGCCACGGCTGTAGATGGAGAATCGCTTGAGGATGGCGAACAGCGGAGCGGAACAAACGGTGACTTGTCGCGCACCCTAAAGGTGGAGGGCAGTACTTTGGTCCATACAGTGCCAGTTGCGGCGCTCTTACCGCATACTTGCTCCCGTCTTCCTTCACCAGCTGTAGGGTAACGCAGAATTTCGTTCGATTCCAGTCTAGGTAGAGGTTGCGACTAATGGGAAAGGGAAAGTGAAGCACGGTAGCTCTGGCCACGTCGATTGGGAAAGTGGTGCTAGTTGGAATAACTGGTAGCGTACGAGACGCCAGGATCCCTCGATTGGCATCCGCTAGGTCGCAATTGAGCTTTCTCTTTTGGGCCATCTTAGGATAGGTCGAGACGAAACGATATGTGGCCGCCTTCCAAGCTCAAGGAATCGGTAGTTTGAGCAGTAAGGAATGTAAGGACGATGTTGCGCAGCCCTTGATCGCAGACCAGTTGCACTTTGGGCCCTTGGGCTTGCCAGTAGCAGTGGCCTTTCTTCTTGGGGGTCTTATGTAGAACTGCCGCGATCGCGTGCCTGTGACTTCCGATCAGCTCGGAGGCCTTGACGCCGTCCAAAGCGATGTAGATGCGCTCGCAGTTGGAGGTTATTCCCGTTAGCTCGAAGCTGTGAAACTGCGCGTATTTCAGCTCGCCCTGGTGAAAGCTGCGACTGGAGATCCGGTAGGTGTGGTTGGCGACCTTAGAGAGTGACTCCACAGTCTGGTCCACATAGATTGAGGCCATGCGACAACCTAAATAGTCGCAAAATGGCAAATTTAATTAAAACGACAATGCAAAATGCGCCCTACCGGCAAAAGTCCATCGCTGCAGAGACAAATGAATGCTGCGCAGCAAACAGTCAGCAATGGATTAAGAGGCTTTTGGCAAATTGCCAAATATTGTCACGTGATTATGCTTATAGCATGCGACATACAGCTTATAGCATGTGATAAACAGCGAGCTTGTGATAACAAAATGGCAGCCATCTTGGACTGCTTTGTTTGTTTCAACTGCAACAGTCTGTCATGCGATTCACATGACACATTTGCGTGGGCGGTTATTTCGAAATGAGAGTCCCAATTCTGCGCGACAGTGAGTCACTTTCTGTACGCTTCCACTCGAGCCGAGTCGTCGCCATATATTACACAAGAGACGTCGCCTTACGTGGGTTGTTTACAGCGGCACGCAGACTAGTCATGTGATGATGAGTAGACGCAGCGCGCGCTCAAATATCGGCTTTTATAGGGCTCCTGCACTGCGAAGATTGAATAACACGTGTAAACACAGCGCAAGCCTATTAGGGCACACAACACCAATTTCTGAATAATTTGTGCTACATTGGCACTTTTATTAGCCCTGTACGGTGCGGAGACAGCAAAATTGACCCATTTCAGTGGTAAAACGGCCAACTAGACCTACCAAATGGGCAAATTACACCACTTTGACCCACTCTTTAGTGCCAATTGCACTGAACTGGCCCAAGATTGGCCCATTTTGGCACAAAGACAGCCTCCTCTATATCTCATTGCATGGCCGAATCATCCGACAGGGGGCGCTACCATCCATTATCACTTATCCAGGATGACATTATCCAGAAGTACCCATAGTGCTACCAAGCTTGTGGCTACCATAACCCTCTAAATAAAGAATAACAAGCAAATGTAAGCTATTGACAGCTACTCTTGAGGGGCGGTATATAATTCTTTGATGCTGCTTTCAGCAATCAATCCGGTAGGGGGCGCTAGCATCGCTACGCAACATTTTCGAAGAATGACGAAATATGAGCGTGCCAGGTGTGCGTGCTGCGTATTTAACTGGCAAACGGCAGCAAAAGCTGAATCCCCTGCCAGGATTCGAACCTGGGACTTCGCTCTGACTTTCTATAATGTACATATATCGATAGAGCGTTGTGAACCATTACACCACAGGGGTTTATGGATAATAAGTTTAAACTCGGGCTTATAAACTGATCTATTGTGGGTGACCTTTGACCCTTGCTGCACAGCAAAATAATAGGTCGCTAGTGCTATTTCGAAATAGTGACGTCATACAGTAATTACTAAAATGCGCACTGAAAATTTGAATTCGCGCCAATTTGGGTCCCGTGCGGAAAACTACCGTAATCCCTCGAATAAGCACCTCTCGAATAAGCCCACCCTTCACCATGGGGGGCTACCGTAGCCTCTCAAATACCGTATAAGGGGGTCACTACTTTTACGACTTCCCACGCAAACGAATAATCGGCGCGATGTGTGTCACAGATTACACACTCAAAGGCGCATAACTCGCGCTTACGACAACGACACGCGGAAAGGAAAATACCGGCGGATAGCTCAAGTTACAAGCTATCTAACGGTAACAAAACCAACACAAAACACTAAACGACGAGGAAGCAAGCGACGGAAAACCACTCCGACCTAGCGCAAAACTACTCTAGAAGGGGCGAAAGAGGGCGACAACTACTAAGAGAGGGGAGAACAGCAGACGGAAGCAAAACCTAACGCAAGGAAACAATGTAGGAACGCCAATTATCCTACAGGTGGCTGGAGCCCTGGGCAAATTTTGGTGAAGCCCTAAAGCGTGTGTGGAGCGCCGCTGGCTCGCCTTGTGTGGCTGGGAGCCGTACACGGACCTTTCCACTCCTGCTGAGGAGACGGTGGACAGCCTTTGGGACTTTGTTGGGTCGCCATCTGCGTGGCTGGAGCCCACCAAGGGAATCGGTATGTCCCACCTGCTGAGCAGCCTTGGGACCACCCTGGGGAACACTGTTGGCTCGCCCCTGCGTGACTGGCGCCGAGAAGGACTACTGTTCTCCAGCTGAGGAGGCGGAGGACACCCTGTGGAGCAGAACCCTGTCGGCTCGCCCTCCGTGTGGCTGGACCTTTGAAAACTGTTTGGCTCGCCTTTGGTGTGGCTTTGAGCCCGGGATTGGTGACTTCGAGTCGTCGCGTCAACCACCCTTTTGTGACCACCGCCAGTGCCACCCGTTCATGCCACCAGCTCGCCTCCGTGGCTGAGTCCACTACGCCAGGTGTTGTGAGTCGTTATTAGCGACGTTCGTGGACCCACATTCTCTTTTGTGCACCGTGTTTTATTTGGTTCAATACGGTAGGTGTGCCGCTGTCTCTGTCTTTGCGCCTAGTACAGCCAGCGCGGAGCTGCCCTCTCATTTCCTTTCCGAGATAGCGCGCCTGTGTCGGTTTGATAGGGAGTGGCCCTGACTCCTGTAGGTCGCGGTATCGACCACGTTCGTTTCTCCCCGCGTCGACAGCCGTACGGGCGGCCGATTGCTCTCATCCATCAAACGGGCCGCGGCCTCTAGTGACCGCGCGCGCTCAGTGTCCACTCCCCATTCTGTCTCATTTACGACGGCACAGCTGTGTGCCTGTGACTAGGGAGCGCCGCGTCTTATCTTTTCACTTCCTGCGCGAGGTCACGGCCTCTAGCCGTTAATCCCCTTCCCTTTCGCGCTTCTGTGTGGCGAATGAGCCACAAAGGCTGCAAACAGACCGCACACACACGGGGATCGTATAGTTTCGCTTTTCAAAATGAGCACGCAGAGCAATACGTCCACACAAAGCACAAATGACGACGCTACACTCGCACAACAACTGGCCGCCGTGCAGCGACAACTCGCTGAACTCCAGTCGTCACAACGCTCAACGCCAGGGAGTTCTCGCCTACCACCGATAGAATGGCCCATATTTTCGGGACGCCACACGGAGAACTTCCTTTCCTTCCTGCGCGACTACGAAGCGGCAGCCGACGAGCTCGGAATGACAGACGAACAGAAGGCCAGAGGGATTCGTGGACGCCTGAAGAAGACAGCGCTAGACGTCTACCGAGAGAGCGTTCCAGACGACATCAAGACTGATTGGGCGCGCCTGTCCCAGCAGCTAATTCTTCTCTTCATGCCGAAGGAGCTCACACAGTTTGCCTCAAATGCGCTGATGTCGTGCCGCGCTGCCAACTATGACGACGTGACCGCATATCGAGCCGCGCTAGAAGAGCAGGCACGAATGGCCTTCCCCACGGCCAACTCCGAAATGCGCAAAGGATTCCTGCGCATTCTCTTTGTCAATGGGCTGGACCGCGACATGCGGAGGAAGATCAACGAGACTACGCCCGGCGCCTCCTTTGATGAAGCCTTCCAGCTGGCGCGAAACATCGAGTCTGGGCGCAAGCTTACGCAGATGACGGACAACTTGCAGCAGGACGTGGAAGCCAATCCTGTTCCTGTTTACTACGCCGGCTTTCGCACGTCAGCTCCAAGAAGCGGTGCGCACACTTACGGGGACTCTCGCAGCAACCGTGGGTACCGTGGACGAGGTTGCCGAGACAGTGGCGCACGCAACGACAACTACGAGAGCTACAATCAGGTCAACAATGGACGTGGTACTACTCCACGAGGAGGCTGTTTCAATTGTGGGGGACCCCACTTCAGAAGGGATTGTCCAGAGCAAGAAAGCAGACAGGGAGTCTTAGTGAGAGGCCGGCCTGACAGAATAGGCCGAGCAGCAGCCCGCCAGTCAACACACGCACGCACGCACGCACGCACGCACGCACGCACGCACGCACGCACGCACGCACGCACGCACGCACGCACGCACGCACGCACGCACGCACGCACGCACGCACGCACGCACGCACGCACGCACGCACGCACGCACGCACGCACGCACGCACGCACGCACGCACGCACGCACGCACGCACGCACGCACGCACGCACGCTCGCTCGCTCGCTCGCTCGCTCGCTCGCACGCACGCACGCACGCACGCACGCACGCACGCACGCACGCACGCACGCACGCACGCACGCACGCACGCACGCACGCACGCACGCTCGCACGCTCGCACGCTCGCACGCTCGCACGCTCGCACGCACGCACTCGCGCGCGCGCGCGCGCACGCACGCCCGCACGCACGCACGCTCGCTCGCACGCACGCAAGCACGCGCGCGCGCGCACGCACGCACGCACGCACGCACGCACGCACGCACGCACGCACGCACGCACGCACGCACGCACGCACGCACGCACGCACGCACGCACGCACGCACGCACGCACGCACGCATTCACGCACGCACGCACGCACGCACGCACGCACGCACGCACGCACGCACGCACGCACGCAGGGACACACGAGCGCAGCGCGGCGAAGACAGCATCGCAGAAGAATCCTCACTCGGAATCCAGCACAGCGGTTGGCTTAGGTAGTTGGCGGGAGCGTCGTGGTACAACGCAGAGCCCACAACTCCAGGGACAGCCACGAGTCCCCAATTCTCCTCATCGCTTTCGACCGCGTCGTTGCCGTCGTTGAAGCTAGCGCCCACTTTACATTGAACTGTCGGTTGTTTGCAAGACTCATCGATTATGAGACTTCAGCATCGCAACTGTGATAACAGACTTGTTCTGCACTAGGCACAGGTGCTGCAATAAGGAATTACGGCCTCTTTGGGCAGGGAGAGGCGTATGAACACAATTTCTCATGACGTATTTTGGGGAATTGACTCTGCAAAACAGGCGCCTGAAGTCGGAAGTGTCATTGATAGACTCTGCACTCTCGCCCATTATCCACTGCCAGCCTTCAGTTGGTGATGACTGGCCTTCCAGTTGCTTCAGCGAGACCCAAGCCTGCTGGAAGTCTGCAATTGCAGTGGATTCTGTGTGTAAAACCTTTTTTCGCCGCGCCTCAGCGCGGCGAGGTGTATATATACGGATGACAATGTCTGTCTGTCTGTCTGTCTGTCTGTCTGTCTGTCTGTCTGTCCGTGTGTCCGTGGCACCGAAGTAAAACATGTGACATGTGTGGTCAAGTAGAGTCAAGGTCGCTGAGTATGGATCCAATGTCCGTTTCTGTTGCTAATTTCGCATTTTCGAGATATTCACAATTAATATTCAAAAATGTCGAAAATCGACTTATTCACCTGATGAGCTAGCCGCGAAATTCTTCAGAAATGGAAAGAGCACGGACCGCTGATAATTTGTGACAGAAAAGAAATTTTTTGTCGATGTGAAATTTGATAGAAATACGAAATTGTTTGTCGAAATTTCATAAATTGACAAAAATAGAACGTAATTTATTGACAAATGTGAATGCAGAAATTGAAAGGTCGCAAGCCAGTAAGAATTTGTGACATAGTTTTTCAGTTTTGAAAAATTGCAATTTAGAGATATTTACAATTAAAATATCGAAAATCGACTTTTTCGCCTGATGAGCTAGCGGCGAAATTTCTTCAGAAATGGAAATAACATAGGCCGTGGATAATTTGTAACACAAAAGAAATTTTTTGCATATGCGGAATTTCATAGAAATACGCAATTATTTGTCAAAATTTCATAAATTGACAAAAATAGAACGTCATTTATTGACGAATATGAATGCAGAAATTGAAAGGTCGTAAGCCAGTAAGAATTTGTGACATGGTTCTACAGCTTTGAAATACTGCAATTTAGAGATATTTACAATTAAAATATAAAAAAGTCGAAAATCGATTTTGTCGCCTGATGGACTAGCGGCGAAATTTCTTCAGATATCGAAAGAGCATAGACCGCGGATAATTTGTAACACAAAAGAAATTGTTTGCAGTTGTGGAATTTCATAGAAATACGCCACAATTTGCCAAAATTCTACAAATTGTCAAAAGCGTCATAACGCAGAAATGCGTACACCAAACGCAATTCCTAGTAGAGAACGACTGCACCAAACGGTTGGCAAGTTTTTTGTTCGATTTGGCGTATTCCCACAGGTATAAAACTTCAGATGAACGGCGTCGTATCATGCCGATACCATATAGCGAACGCGGCGATATCACTGAGCTTTAGATCAGTTGTACAGACAACCGTATCGTGGTAATAGCTGCATTTGAATTGTGGTACACGTTTTCAAGATACCTTCGCTAGATGCGGCTAATTATGCGAATGAAATTCACAAAACTGTTCACCAAGATTTGACAGACACAAAGCATAGGTTGAACTTTTTACACACACAGCTTGTTAATAAAGACAGATGGAGGGTTGTAGCGATTTATACAGGTGCATACAATGAAAGCGCGCGTCAGTATTGCAGAATGCATGACTAGTGTGTCGTTCTTGCCCGCCAGATTGGCCTTTATGCCGTTGACTTCTTCTTGTGTGACTTTGGCAGCCAAGTGACCTTTGACTTGGACGCAGGCTGTCTCTGCTCGACTGTAGTCTACTTTGTCTGGCAGCACCACCAGACACCGTCCCGTCACGTTGGTGCTGCATTGGACTATAACAATGGATGAAGTTCATGTTAAAGTTGCTCTACAACGTTGTTAGAAGAATTCTGAATGAGCCGACTTTGAGTAGCAGCGCTCGTGATCACCTCTGCTAATGCTGTGGCCAGAAGCAACTGAACCTGTGACATTTCGTCCAAGGTAGGTAATTTGTACAGTAGGTGGCTAGAAATAAAAACGAATTCCTTGTGATGCACAACACTCCAAACAACTATCGCGTTTTACTTCCGGAAATGCAGAAATCAATATTCGCTGCTATGGAGAGGATAAAAGGCACCATACTTTACGTCCTCCATCGTTAGAGACAATAAGAGATGGAAGGAGAAATAATGTGTGGAAACCTAGGTACCTATACCTACGCAAATGCTTTACTAGGCTAGGCACCCACCCTCTCCACCCACCCCCCCCCCCCTGAAGGCTGCTGTTGCTAGATACCGGGTTTTTCCGAAAAGCGCCCCCCTCCCCCCAAACAAGCGCCCCGGGGCGCTTATTTGGCATGCCTTTCCAAATAAGCGCCCCGGGGGCGCTTATTTGGAGAAAAGATTCTTTGAACAAAATGTTCATTTTGCTGGCTTGTGTTAGTCACCAAGAAAATGGGGTTTCAACGTTTGATTTGAGTTTCAATTCTCCATTTCACAAGAGTAATCACACAATTATGTACTAAATTGTGTATTAAACTCCAGCAAATACCAATATGTAAATACCAAATGTATCACCAATATGTACTGATTACCTATGTAGTTCTGTTGAACGCAAGCTACTGTATGTGTGCCGAAAAGGCATTAGATTAGACTTTCCAATTAACCGCCCCGGGGGGCTTGTTGGCTTGATTCTGCTCTCGTTGGAAGTCCCAAAACTTAATTGGCGCCCCGGGGCGCTTTTTCGGAAAAAAACCGGTACGAAACTACATAAATATTTAGTTTGCCGTTTTGAATTGTGTATTTGTTTAATTAATTAGGCAACTTGATTAACAAATTGATGTACAGTAACAGCTCCATTCGCAACAGAAATGCTCCGATGAATTCCAAGCGTACTCTTTTCTTCAGGTGCATACTCCGCGCC
Source organism: Linhomoeus sp. GSCO2_2 (assembly GCA_030248115.1). Lineage (NCBI taxonomy): Eukaryota > Metazoa > Nematoda > Chromadorea > Monhysterida > Linhomoeidae > Linhomoeus > Linhomoeus sp. GSCO2_2. The sequence continues at coordinate 50,923 of JASAMZ010010550.1, forward strand.
AATGCAGTTCTCCTGACGTACATTTTCCACTAAGTTGCTAGTGTCAGATTAAATTTCCACATATGCAAAGCTCGTTCACTGCAGCCAGTTGCGCAGTGCCACATTGTCTACTGAGGGCACCAAGATGCGACGTTGTAGCCATACGGTACGCCGTTGGAACATGCCTGAGAAACATGTACTTGGCTTCTTGTGGCATCGGCGGTGGTTAGCCTATTCAATATCGCGGGTCGCTCTCAGTTATAGACGCTTCATAACGACAAAACTTCAACTACCCGCGCGTCGTGAAGCAAGGGTGTTTCTTGCGCAAACGAATTCTTGAAGTCAGTTGCCATGCGGACCACTTGTAATTCGGACAGCACGTTTCAGTTGTGACTGCGAAACAGAAGAGCGTTTCTCTCCCCAATGCAACGCTCATAGTTGTGCTTTTGCACATATTTGTGGCGTCGCGTCATGATACTTTCTGACTGTTCTGTCATGACTTTTCTGCTCTCTGTGATTCTTCCCTACCTCAGAGGCCAGGCTTTTGTCGTAGAGTCGAAAGACGGCTGTCACTACGAAAGACAAATCGACAGGTGGCGAAACAAGTATGGAACGCCGCCTAGCATAGCGTAATGATTGCCTTATGGCCTTTTGGGGTGAAATGCGGTCTGCTTATTTGCATCCTTCAAGCATGCCCCTTATGGACTAGGTAATCATCAGCATACTGCTTCTGACATGAGGTTCGTACCAGGTGCAATAGAATAGGACTTAAATGCCCTAGTCCGAATTCATTTAAACAGGATTTCGCTTTGATTCAAAACTCACTTTCGCCGTCTTCACTTCAAAGTATCACTTAACCTGACTGTAACCTCAAAGTATTCTTCTCAATTGCCTGACTGTTCTTGGTTTACTTACTGGTCCACCCCATTCGCCTGGCGATTGGATTGCGGTACTATGGTACTATGTCGGTCTGGTCCAGAAGAAACTTTGAACTTGAACTTGAACCGTATCAGCATGCCGAATCAACTTGCGAATGAGGTGGTCTGATGCCTTGTGTCCAACACGAGTTAACACGGTCTGCAAATTAGAGTTCGTGCGGGATCCCGAAAACGGGATCCCGAAACGGGATCCCGACCCATTTTCCCAGTCCCGATCCCGATCCCGATCCCGCAAATTCAAAAATCGGAATCCCGATCCCGATCCCGATCCCGCGCTTTGAGAAACGCCAATCCCGATCCCGATCCCGATTGGGAATTTCAGAAAACGGGATCCCGCGTCTCCAAAATAGGCATGAAATTGGCTAATTTTGTCAATAATCTGAGTATTCTGGCTATTCTAAGGATTGCTAGTAGTGCGAAACGCCAGTTTTAAGCGTTCCGGCGTTGTTTGTAGGTGATAATGTGACCTTGTACATGAATATACAAAAAGGTAGCAAAGCTGGCCCTGATTCCAGTCCCGATTTTTCGAAAATTGAAAATCCCGATTGCGATCCCGATCCCGCAAATTCAAAAATCGAAATCCCAGTCCCGATCCCGATCCCGCACTTCGAAAAACGCCAATCCCGATCCCGATCCCGATCACCATAGGCCAGTCCCGATCCCGATCCCGATCCCGACAAAACGCAAATCACGAACTCTACTGCAAATCGTATACTTAAAATCCACCAAAAGGTGGCGTTTGGGGCTGTAGAATTTTAAATCTTACAATACCCGCATTGTGCTGCATGTATTAGTTGCCCACATAGTGACGACGAGTGGTCACTTGTGCCCACTCCTAATGACACATCGTTGCTTGTTATTGCACAATGACGAGGAGTCGTCACCCGTTGGCCTCATGCAATGATGTGTCCATACCTGTAACGCGCCCCCTCGGGGAGGGGGGGGGGGGTGTAATCCGGATTTGGGTTCCAAAACTGAGGAGGGGGGGGGGGTCAAAATGACCTAAAAATTTGGCAAAAAAGTAAGGAAATTGTGCAAAAAAAGGGTAAAAAGTGCCAGAAATCGCTTAATTTTGATGGAAAACAGCCTAAATATAGTGCCACAAGTGAAAATTTGGCCATATTTAAGTGCCGCAGGTGAAAATTTTCACAATTTTTGGGAGGGGGTCTTTCAGGCTGGGGGGGGGGAGATCTCCGGCCAGGGGGGGGGGTTTCCCCCCCCCCCCCCACCCCCCACCTCCCCCCCCCCCCCCAGCATTACAGGTATGGATGTGTCGTCACTTGTCACTGCACACTGATGACACATTGTCACTTCCACTGAGCAAAGGATGATGTTGAAAATGTTGATTTTTCTTATGAAGTATTTTACTAGTTGGAAAATTTTATTCTGTTGCATAAAAGAGCACATTACGACCTTTCACATTATGTGTCGATTATCGCTCTACGATGTAAGATGATCGTAAGAGCCATTTTGTGTTTTGGTGCAAAATTCAAATGTTTTAGGTTTTACTCCTTTTAGTGCAATTATCATTGAGTTGAGACAGATCAAATGAGCCCAAGATCATCTCTTCATGCCTTTCATATAAAAATATCAATTTTCTCAGTGCATGTTTTAACTATAAATCAGGGTTATTGTAACAGAAAACTGTTTAAAAACCTCTGCCGATTTTATGAAAATTTAGATTGAACATGCTGAAATACAGAATTACATCTAGGAAAGAGTCTGTGAGGTGTACGGTAGAATTTTGTATGGTGATGCTACAGTAGTCCTAGCTGTTCAGAATACTGTCGCTATGGTAGAAAGTCCAGCTCCTTATCAGCTATGCATAGTGACCTCAAGAGTGAGAATAATCCAGACAAAGAATTAAAAAATTTGCAGAATTATGTGATTTTTTGCCAAAAATCCATCAAATTTCCAGAAACCCACAGCAAGATGTTGGCTAGAGGAAAAGGAGGGAATGCGCGAGGTGGAAGAGGAGACTCGATGGCCAAGAGAACTGCCCCTAAGCAGAGAGAAGAAAAGTTGAAAGAAGTTCGTAGGAATAGGATTCGCAATTTATAAAATTTGCACAATAGAATCGTCGCCTTAGTGCCAGTCATCTACTGATGAGGTCGTGCTGGCACTTTGTGGCTGAGTCTAGAGGGCATGGCGTGACACATCGTCACCAACCAGGAGAAGTGACTACTCGTCATCACATCTGGCCTTGTTTCGTTCACTGCCAGCATTGGGAAACCGTGCTGGCTAGCCCGACCGTCCATCTAACTGGTTTGATGCCACCTTACGTAGGTGGATTTTAAGTATACAATTTGCAGACCGCGTTAATGTGAAGGCCAAAAAGCAAAATTAAATTTCGCCAAACAACGTTGATCCACGTGACATTATTATTCCGGTTTGTTTACAAGACGATGGACCATATGCCCTAGTGAAGTTCGCAGGACAACTCTTCAGCACCTTGGTGTGTCTTATTGGCTCTATTAATTTGCCACAAAGTTGAATTACTGGCATTTTATATCAAGTGTAAATATCTAGGTGACATTGAATTCGTTACGTTATAGAACCGTTACAAGATTTTAAAGCTACGTGGGTAGGTAGTACGCACCGTGGCAAACGTTCATTATCTTGTCAATTATCGCCATGTTATTAAACACAGATGAACTTTATTTACAAAGTCGATGGCAGATTGACAGCGGCTCAATGCGCAGCTACGTTGCTCAGAAGGCGGGGCTTTGCAAAAAGCTGCGAAGACGGCATCCGGACAGCCCGAAGCCCTTCAAAACGACCTATCCTTTACGTTGGGACCCCTCTTGGCGAACACCGCTGCGACTCACCGCAGACGGCAGTATTCAGAGGGCGTGTTTCTGGAACGAAACTACTGACCTGCATTTCTGCTGGCGGGCCCAAGATTTTCCAATGGGGAGGGCGCTACCTCAAGATATTTTAGGAAATTTTCTATTGCGCCACAGGCGGAAATTTTTCGACTATTGGCATACCTATACTCTGCTCAAGTCAGTCCCAAACTAGCGCCGCAGATGAAATTTTGCCAGTTTTGTAGCTTTAGAGAGATATTTCCACTCAGAATAGCGCCGCTGGCGAAAATTTTGGCATATACGGGCCTTATGAACAAAAACTTTTCTTTAAGGGTGGGCCTAATTGGAAGGGGCTCGTGCAACTCAGAAAGCACCAGAATCTACAATCACTGTCGGAATACAGCGCTCATATTTTGATAACCGGAATCATTCACAGTAATGAATAGATTTAATCATAATCATGCCTGCGCCTGCGGGCTGCGGCGCAGTCTGACATTCGCACATTTGCAATTTTATATTCTAAGAACCTAGCACATTCTAAGAACCTTCAGATCGTGGAGGCAGTAGGCGGTTTTAAATTAGGCTGCCTAGTATTTGAGTAATTGGTCAGTTAGACAATGCGTCAGAAACACGCGCGTCAGCGACCGGTGCCTTGGCACAGAAGGTGTTGCGGGGAGCAACCTGAGCCGCCTGTGACGCCGTCGCCCATGAGATTCGACGCGGAAAGAGGGTGCTCTTTTCACGGAAAGGTCTACCCGAGTGTTCCGCTGGAACTGCTGGCTTCCACTGGCGACGCAAGTCGATCAGTTTCCATTGAAATGGACCTGTTTTCGATAACGCATACCGAAGGAAACTGCATCGGGCGCTCACCGCCTGCTCTAATCGGTGACAGACAACCTAAAGTATATCCTCCATTTAACGTGAAGCTAACAACTAAAACGTAAAGTCCCCCCCCCCCGCCGAATTGGTAGCCGCCCCCCCTCCCTTCCTATGAGCGCTCCTCGTTCTCCTAGATGAGTCTGCAATCGTCGCCTGTGACTTCCTTGGGCAATGGCTACAATGTGGCTTGTTTAAACCACCACATTGCAGCGTTTCATACAACAATTCATTTTAATTGTTGTATAGTATAGTATAGTATTGGCCGAGAATTTTGCATTGTTGTATAGTATTGTAAAACCCTCCGAAATGAATTGTTGTATTGTATAGTATAGTACGGCCTCTGGAATTTCAATTGTTGTATTGTACAACAATATGAATTGTTGTATGGCAAATTGGAAATGACCAAATAATGTCACCTGAGTGTAAAATTTTAGACGCGAAAATTAAGCATAGCCGTACACTTCAGTACAATATCAACCTCCAATCGGGCCAAAACACCACAGAAACACAGGATTTGTGACCATACTTGCGTTTTGTAAGCTGTCCGTGTGTCATTTTGATGCACACAGCGCTGTAATTTTATACAACAATGCATTGTTGTATAGGATCGAATTGTTGTATAGTATGTTATAGTATACCAAATCTAACATCAATTGTTGTATAGTATAGTACTGTACAACAAATGCCCAAGGAATTGTTGTGTAGTATAGTATGCTATACTATAACATACTATACAACTATACAACAATGCATTGTGGCATTGTATGAAACGCTGCCACATTGTGCTAGTTTTTGCACGCAAGTAATTTGGAGTGAGTACTTGGCGACTTTCACTTGGCCACTAAAGCCCTTCCCCATGGTAAGCACCGTGCCAACCTAGCACCAACCTGCATAGGTAGTTAGACGTCAAACCTGGCGCTTCAACGCGTATCTGCTCCCAACGCAGGCCTTCTCAGCGACCAGAGAAATGAACCGGTGAGACACGTCAAGACGGAGTTTGTCAAGGGAATGGCGACACAACTCAGTATGCGAGGGAAGATGGAAACACAGCTAGGCCTGACGTCGTTCTACTTCACGCGCGAAAGGCAGTGGGGCGCGGTGGCTTTTGGAAAGTCGCTCGAACAATGCTACGACGTAAGACAGTGTTGATTGACTAAGATTCCAATAGCAGGCACCTGATCACGTACCCTCTCTTCCATTCTTGGCTTGGGTCAACCAACCCCCCCCCCCGCCCCACCTCCTCTTCTACGCTACGTATTGCTACGTACACAAGTCGTACCTGCCCGAAGTCATCTGAGATACACAGCCTGTTCATCATCAGTCTTCTTTAGGGCGAACAAATTCACCTGTCCTTACCCCCCAGTAGGGGGGAACTTTCCTGAAATGCTCTTTCCATTTCTGAAGAAATTTCGTCGCTAGCTCATCAGGCAAAAAAGTCGATTTTCGACATTTTTATATTTTAATTGTCATTATCTCTAAAATGCAATATTTCAAAACTGTAAGACCATGTCACAAATTCTTATTGGCTAGCGACCTTTCAATTTCTACATTCACATTCGTCAATAAATCACGTTCTTTTTTATCATTTTATGGAATTTTGACAAATAATTGCGTATTTCTATGAAATTAAACATTTGAAAAAATTTCTCTTGTGTTACAAATTTCCCACGGCCTATGCTCTTTCCATTTCTGAAGAAATTTCGCCGCTAGCTCATCACGCGAAAAAGTCGATTTTTGACATTTTCATATTTTAATTGTAAATATCTCCAAACTGCAATTTTTCAAAACTGGCAAACTATGTCACAAATTCTGTTTGGCTTACGACCTTTCAGTTTGTGCATTCACATTCGTCAATAAGTGACGTTCTATTATTGTCAATTTGTGACATTTTTACAAACAATTGCGCATTTCTATCAAATTCCACATTGACAAAAAATTTCTTTTGTGTTACAAATTATCAGCGGTCCATGCTCTTCCCATTTCTGAAGAAATTTCGCGGCTAGCTCATCAGGTGAAAAAGTCGATGTTCGACATTTTTGAATTTTAAATGTGAATATCTTGAAAATGCGAAATTAGCAACAGAAACGGACATTGGATCCATACTCAGCGACCTTGACTTTACTACACCACATATGTCACATGTTTTACTTCGGTGCCACGGACGGACAGACAGACAGACAGACAGACAGACGGACAGACAGACAGACATTGTCATCCGTATATATGTTGCAGTCAGTAGCCGTCTTCAGGCGATTGCCGTCTAGACGGCTATCGCCTGGTCGATCAGGCCGCGGCCGTCTTCTCGGGGAAAAGACGGCCATCGCCTGGTGCGTCAGGCGATGGCCGTCTTCTGCTCGAAAAGACGGCTATCGCCTGATGGACCAGTCAACAGCCGTCTTCAAAGTGAAAGCTGTCGCCAGCGCTAGCAGGGAAGGGGCACAGCCGGCCTGAGCAGGAGGCGAAGTAAATGGAGGAGTGTTTATTCCACTTACAGTTTGCACTAAAACTCGGCCGGCGTCGCGCCTGGCGGATCGAAAACTGAGGCTTAGCGCGACCACCAACTTCAGGGCGCGCTCCGCGCTCCCTGAAATCGGTCACCGGTCGCGTTAAGCCTAAGCTTCGACCCGCCAGACTGCGACGCCGACTGACTCTTGTGAACTGTGGGCGCAGGGCGAGCCTAAGCATAGCCTGAACTGGAAGGAATATACTGTGTCCAAAACTAATACAGAGAAAGAAAAGACGGCCATCGCCTGACGCATCAGGCGATTGCCGTCTAGACGGCCGCGGCCTGACGCATCAGGCGATTGCCGTCTAGACGGCCGCGGCCTGATCGACCAGGCGACAGCCGTCTAGACGGCTATCGCCTGAAGACGGCCATCGCCTGTGACATATATACACCTCGCCGCGCTGAGGCGCGGCGAAAAAAGTTTAATTTGCAGGAAACTGTCAAAGTATTCGCCTGCGGCACAAAGTTTTATTAATTTCCAAACAGTATTACCTATTGGAGGGGGGGCGCTTATTCGAGGGGGGGGGGGGGGGGGCGCTTATTCGAGGGTGGGAGGGCGCTTATTGGAGGATTTACGGTATTTGTTCTAAACGTTTGGCACGTTATTGGAGTGGTCAAATAACCGCCTAATACCCTCATTGGTTGGCGCTTTACACATTCGCTACACAGTCTCACGCTCACCTCTCCGAGAGACGCCATTTGCGCCACAGCTTGGGAAAGTGCGTCTCAACAAAGTTGGTCGCGACCAGAAACCAGTTCAGCCATATGGACGTTCCCATAAAGACGTTGAAGGAGGTGTGCAGCAGCTTGCAGTCGAGTGAAGTTCTGGGGAACAGAGACGCTTTTCCTGCAGCTGCAATTTTGCAAATTGGTGAGTGAAACTGAAGCGCACTGACCCCACCCCACCCCACCCCCTTCTGCTCAAAAGTGAGTATAAGATGGATTGTAGCACTCAGATTTTAGTTTGCGCCCTTCTACACATTTCGCCCTAATTTCGAGCCCATTTTCAGCAAAATTACAGTTGTGATAAGTAAAGCATCCTCTTCTTAACCATACTTTAAAACTACTTCAAACCCTGCTTTAAAAGACGCTCTAATCGCGCCATGTTATCGTCGCACGACCCCCCCCCCCCCCTACCGTTCATTATGACGAAATGGGCACTTTTTGCCGCCATCGCCGCCGCGTCAAAGACGCATATCGAAAACAGCAACGCGACCAAATTCCTGGACTTGTTGATCTCTGCATTCTTTCTTCGACGCATGTAGAGGAGAACGCACATCCATAAAAGATTGAAGGCGACGCCTTCGGCCGCCAGCCCGAGTGGAATCACGCGAAATGCCAGATCGATCTTCTCCCAGAATTCGTTGCCCATTTTGGAGCCTCAAATTTAGTAAAATTGAGTGGAGTTTTCGTGTAGCGAGGGAAAATAGACAGACATCAAAAAGCAAGTCCCCGCGTGGTTAAGTTGAGGCGATGCGTTGGATGACTCAAAAGCGGGCAAGTTCCCCGCGTGCGCGCGGCGCTCCCTCTTGTTCACGCGCGCAAGCTTTTTCCTTGGGTGCGAGTAGTTTTGGCTCGACGTTACCACCTGAGAAATTGAGGTGATGGACGAGTGACCCAACAGTTTCCGGTGCAGCGATTTATTCGCAAATGCAAAGTTCTTTGCCTCGACGTTTGCCGCTCTGAGAATGGAAAACCGCGGAGAATACCGGCGCGCGATGTGTACATGGGATCGTCAAATGTACCCACAACGTGCATTCGTACTGTATACTGGTACCAGCTGTAGGTTGTATTGACTCCTGGATAAATTGACGCTTTTCTTTTGTGTGTCAACTTTTCCCGCCTGGTAAATTGACGCGCGTCAACGCACCCGAGCTTGTTGCGAGTTACGTTGACGCCTGCCGGCTTATTCAATTGGACGCAGCACCTCGTGACCTTGTGAACCATGCACCTTGTGACGGGTGTGACCAAACCGAGCAAGTCCACATGTAGTTTGAGCCTTGAGCCAAGTAGCTGCACCCAGCGCTAAACTTCACGGCCCAGCCGGCGTACACAGTTGCCGACTAGACAAACAGTCATACTTACGATTCCTAAGCAGGGAAACTGCCATCACGTTGATGCTGTCCAGAGCTGTCATCATACGTGTAGCCGGGGGGGGGGGGGGGGGGGGGGGGGGAAGCCCTCCCCCCCTAGCCGGAGGTGTACCCCCCCCCCCATACCCCCCAGGTACCCCCCCTCCCGCCTTCCCCAAAAGACCCCCCCCCCCCTAGAATTTTAAAAATTTTCGCCTGCGGCGCTTAAAAATGGCAAAAATTTCGCCTGCGGCGCTTGAAAATAGCAAAATTTTTGCCTGCGGCGCTATATTTTGGACGTTTTTGACCAAAATTAAGCGAGGCACTTTTTGGCCTATTTTTGCAAAATTTTCTTATCTTTTGGTACTTTTTTGGCAAATTTTTTAGGTCATTTGACCCCCCCCCCCTCCAGGGGCCTCAGACCCCCCCCCCCCCCTGAAGGGGCCTATACCCCCCGACCCCCCCCCCCCTCCCCGGTTGGCGGCTACACGTATGGCTGTCACCCTCCCCCACCCCTTCTCTATCTGCGGATAGAACAGAGTCCAAGCCTGCTGACCTCACGCCTGAATCCCAGTGTGCTCTGCCCCGTGATAGCCCTTCAGCTGCTCAGAGTTGGAGTGAAGAACCCCTCCCTCTTCCACAGCGAGATCAGTCCATCGTCACTGAGCCCTGTGATCGCCCTGTTCTTGGCGGCCGTGAAGACGAGGAAGTGAAAATGCGAATGTCTGGAGATAGTGCGACATGACAAACACCAAATCTAATTTCTTCTACCTGAAGAAGTGATCTACTAGCCAACCGGCGATCTCAATTCAATTGGCTGGGACGTTGCTCTGCCTATGCACAACACCTTATGCCCGCTGCTGTTGGGAGTCAAGTGATACCCATACACAACATCACGTCTACTGACGTTTGGCGTCGATATTGTGTCGTCGTGTCGTTACGGTGGTGGTGAATTGGCCCGTACAGATCAGCTACCTATCTACCTATTGAACGATGGATACATGCAGGAGGCCCTGCATAGAAGCACTGCAACTCAAGTGTGTAATCGTACCGTACAATGAAGGAAATGCCTTGCCACGAGACGCTACATAGTACATACCTGTCGTCCAGACATCCCGTCTTGGATGGTTACTCGATTCTGCACCGTAGGCTTCCCGGGACCGAGACGCTTGCTCGCTTGCGTCCGTGCTTTCGAAGGTCAAGAGTCGGCGGTAAAAAGTGTCCCAGTGGAAGAAATTGAGCCGTTCGTATGCTCCCGTCGCCACAGAAACGCTCGACTTCTTCTTTCGAAGGCAGCTCGCGCGAATCCGGCTCTCATTAATTGCGCAAAGACATCTCTAACTCCGAACTTACGAAGGCAAAGTCCTGAAGGCGAAACTGAACGACGTCTCTTTCGGCGCGCCGCGTTGGGGTGGTAGGGAAAGAGTGCTGCTACCCACCGCAACACAGCTATGAAACTGAGCAAAGGAGTCACAGAGACGATGTTGCTCTTTTGTCTCGTTCCCATCGCGCCAACTGGCCAATTGGACTGGGGTTCAAGTGGGCGCCTCAACAGGTCGGCCTGACGACTTGTTGCGTCTGATCTCACCTGTCGCGTCGCTCCTCTGTCTGTCACTCCTTTCTCTGTCGCTCATTTGTCGGTGAAGCGTTGGTGACACGCGATGTTGGAAGAGGAAAAGCTTCATCTGTTGAAACTGACCTCCCAAAACGCACAAACCGCACACAGACAGGCCCGGACAGACACGACAGAAAACCGTCCGATTTGCCGACATGTCACTCTCCAAGCATATCAAAACCGATATCAACAAGAAGGCCAGCGAGCGGCATATACACGCACGCAGACGCGAGCAATGCATGCGGATTCGATCTCGTCAACACATCGAGAGCGATAAATTTACGCAACTTTGGCAATGGACTAAGGGTGGGAAGAAACAGGCGACAAAACGATTTTTGAGACAAATCTATTTTTGACAAAAAGGACAATTGTGCACAAAAAAACAAATTTGTCCTTTGAAGTTTTCCGGACAAAAAAAGACAAGACAATATTAACTTGCGTCAAAGGACAAGACAAGAAAGACAAAATGGACTGCCCGGACCGACAGCACTAGCTGTGCGCGCCCTTGTTCAGAATAGCGGAGAGAGTCAGCTACCTGCTCGGGTGGGGAAATGGGACTGGCATCGACAGAGTTGGACGGCCATCGAAGGACTTCATCTCCTTCCACGGACTTGCAATAGTTGAATACCGGTGTGAATTATCCTGACCAAACTTTTCACAGAGTGGTGTATATGTAGTCTCCCCGTTCTCCACTCATCCTTCAGCATAGACTACGGCATGCCGCTCGAATGCGTCGTGAGGTCCTGCTTTGTCGACGCTTCGGCAAAGCAGCCCCCCGATCAGAATCTGACTGGTCACTTGGCGGCCATTGGAGACTGTCTGGCGCCCTGGCCCCAGCTGAAGTGGCGAACGCTCTGGCTGACGCGTCACCATTTCTATGAGATGGCCCAGGACGAACAGCGGCGACACATCTGGCTAAGGGAGTTGCTGCCGGCGTGGAAGGCGACCGACTGCGCGAGGGCGATGCTCCGATGCCCCGTCCTCAACTTCGAGCTGCTTCTGGCGGAGAGGAGGCGGAGGGCGGCGGTCACGAAGAGTCGTGGCGGCGGCTTTCGCCAGTGGGCCCTAATCTACTGGTTCGACACCTGGGTGGCGACGCCGGCCGGAGTCGTGGGCGGTCTCCTGTCCCTCGTGTTGATCTACGGCGCCTTCAGAGGCGACGGCGACAACGCAGGGGCAGTGAAGAAGCTCCACTACATGGAGGTGGTCACGGACCTCCTCGGCTCCCTCGCCAGCCTCGTCCACTCCAGCCACGTCTCTGAAGCGCTGCTGGTGTGGACAACGGGCTGCCCGTTCTCCATTTCCTCGTCCACTGAAGACCTGACCAACTTCTTCCTCATTCACCCCCTACTGGCCATGAACCAGCTGTCCCTGCTCCTGTTGGCCAAGGAGAGGGCGGCCACTATGGAGACCGACTACGACACACGGGCCATCAAACGCCCTTACGCACTCGCGACTGGCGCCTTCTCCGCCGCTTTCTGCTTCTATGTTCTGCTGAGCCTTCCCGGCTTCGCGGTGGCCAATGTGGACGGGTGGGATTCGCTTCTGGCGTCCCGCCTGTTACTCGTCATTTCCTACAGTGGGCACACTCTCTTTATTACCTGTCTGTTCGTCATCCAGTTATACTACGTGGTTCGCTTTCGCCGGAAGTACGTCGCCTGGGCTAAGCCACCATCTTCCTCTGGAATCGACCAGGTGAGCCGGGCAAACGGCGTCGCTCTTGACCATGAAGCATAACTACGTGTAGGTACATAACACTATGCTCCGTACAGCCCCATGACCTTCTGTCTGTCTGTCAGGCGACCCTGATGCAGCGAAGGGCCAAGGTCAAGAGCCACCTGGGCCTCTTCCTCGGCTCCACCGGCCTCAACCTCCTCTGCTGTCTTGTGGTCTCCAGCTGCGGCCTCCTGCAAGCCGCCTACTACTTGACTCTCTCCTTTCCATGGCTGGCGCGAGTGCGTAAACTTCTGCTTCCCAACTACGGCTGGTCCAAGGTGGCCCAGCAGCTGGCTGCGGACGCCAACTCGACAATGGGCATCCTCTTCTATGTCGTCTTCACCCCAAAGTACAACAAGTCCTTCATGTGGCTGGCAGCTCCCATTGGCAGTGGACTGAAGAAGATAGCCGCCGCTCTGTCCAAAGCCTTCATTCATGCCACTGCTGTCGTGTGGGGAAAGCTCTCGGGCTTCTTTTCTTAGAGCTGTTGTGATAAAGGCCATTGTTTCGTGTGTAGAAAGACGTCCTATGTATATCCCTGAACTGCTTTCGCCCCTTGAGTTGACAGTCTGGTCTACTTTTAGCAGCTTCTTGCGTTTCGTGTCGTGGTTCGTGGCTCGATGGAAAGGCGCTGAACTACACCGGACGTACTGGAGACGCCTAGTTCCAATCTAGTCAAGCCACTTTTACTTGATTTTCACGATTGATATGAAAAGATGATGAAAGAGAAAGAAGAGCCATAACTTTCGCAAAAGTCCGTCGAATTTGACAATTTTTGGATATGTGGTAGTAGTATAGCGTAGTGCGTTACCATTCAGTTGATTTCAGCAACATCGTAATGGAACCGACATTAGTAAACACCCCCTTCCCACGAAACCACGTAATGCGTACCCATTCAGTTGATTTCGACAACGCGCCTGTGTTGTAGACATTAGGGAAGTCCCATAAATCCAAGCACCCCCCCCCCCCGAAACGCCAAAAAGTACTGGAATTCGGGCCCCCAGAGCTCCCCAAAAAGCGAAGCGTCCCCCCTGGCCCGGTAGGGCTCCTCACAGAGCCGGACGGGAGGGGGGCCCTTCTCTTAAGAGCCGGTTCGGCCGCCCGCGAGCCTCAAAATGGCACCAAAGCAGGGGGGCCCTATGCAAAAATGTTACGTTTTTGAGCCTTTTTTCGCTCGGCCTCAGCCGAGCGAACCCTATCAAGAGCTCGGCGTGCGTGCGTGTGTGCGTGCGTGCGTGCGTGCGTCACGCTCGCTTCGAGCTTAATAACTCGCTCGTCCGACGTCGTAGGATGGAGTTTGAGACATCGGCGAGTAGCCCGCGGACTCCTCTAGCCACCTGAGTAGACAAACCAACAAGCTGTGTGTGTAAAAAGTTCAACCTATACTTTGTGTCTGTCAAATCTTGGTGAAGAGTATAGTGAGTTTCATTCGCATAATTAGCCGTATCTAGAGAAGGTATCTTGAAAACGTGTACCACAATTTAAATGCAGCTATTACCACGATACGGTTGTCTGTACAACTGATCTAAAGCTCAGTGATATCGCCGCGCTCGCTATGTGGTATCGGCATGATACGACGCCGTTGATCTGAAGTTTTGTACCTGTGGGAATACGCGACATCGAACAAAAAAACTTGCCAACTGTTTGGTGCAGTCGTTCTCTACCAGGGATTTCGTTTGGTTGCGAATTTCTATACAATTCCACAACTGAAAACAATTTTGTTTGTGCTACAAATTATCCGCGGTCTATGCTCTTTCCATTTCTGAAGAAATTTCGCCGCTAGTCCATCAGGCGACAAAGTCGATTTTTGACATTTTTACATTTTAATTGTAAATATCTCTAAATTGCAAAATTTCAAAACTGTAGAACCATGTCACAAATGCTTATAACCTTACGACCTTTCAATTTCTGCATTCACATTCATCAATAAATGACGTTCTATTTTTTGTCAATTTATGAAATTTTGACAAACAATTGCGCATTTCTATGAAATTCCACATTTGAAAAAAATTTTTTTTGTGTTACAAATTGTCCACGGCCTATGCTCTTTCCACTTCTGAAAAAATTTCGCCGCTAGCTCATCAGGCGAACAAGCTCCGGTATTAAAAAGTTGAGTTTGTATTCTGACTGACTTTGTAAAGAGTTGCGTTCTTTCTGCAGAGAGTGCGAGAGTTCATCGCCCGCATGCTCCGCTTCATGAGCCCCCGCTTCGCAAGAGGGTATTGCATAGCAATATTGATTTCGCCCGCGATTTGGCTTTTAGAGCAAGAACATCCCTCTTTCAAGCAACGCTTTTAAAAAAGTGACAAAAACTTGTGAAAGTTTTGGCAAACAATTGACAGAGCACAAAACAGCGCACTGCGAGCAATCAAACCGTGTCGCACTTCTGCATGTAGCAAACAGCGATCTTAGTGTTAAAATATCGAGAATGGCGTTTTCTGTGGTGCGTGCTTGCGTTATTGAAAAATTTATTGCTGCCGCGTGAAAGAGCACGCCGAGACTTTCACCTGACGTGTCGATTGCCACTCTACGAAGTAAGACGAGCGATTTAGAGCCGTTTTGTGCTCTTGCACATTCGAGTTACTGTAACTCGCGAAATTCAAACTTTTGAGTTTCGACCAATGGGAGAGCAAATGATCAGTGAGTCGGGAGCTATCCAAAAAGCTCGAGATCGTCTCTCTACGACGCAAGTTGAGCGCGTTAGAGCGATTTTAGCGTCAAAACGCCGAGAATGGCGGTTTCCGCGGTGCGTGTTTGCGTAATTGAAAAAAGTTTTGCAGCCGCATGAAAGAGCACGTCGAGAGCTTTCACCTGACGTGTCGATTGCCACTCTACGACGTAAGACGAGCGAGTTAGAGCCGTTTTGTGCCTTTGCACCTTCGAGTTACTGTAACTCGCAAAATTCAAACTTTTGGCTTTTGACCAATGGGAGAACAAATGATCAGTGGGTCGGGAGCTATCCAAAAAGCTCGAGATCGTCTCTCTAAGACGCAAGTTGAGCGCGTTAGAGCGATTTTAGCGTCAAAATGCCGAGAATGGCGTTTTCCGCGGTGCGTGTTTGCGTAATCAAAAAAACTTTTGTAGTCGCATGAAAGAGCACGTCGAGAGATTTCATCTGACGTGTCGATTGCCGCTCTACGACGTAACACGAGCGAGTTAGAGCCGTTTTGCGTTTTGACCTTCGGCTAACTGTAGCGCGCGCAATTCAAACTTTTGAATCTCGACTTCTCTTAGCGGAATGATCAGTGAGTCGAGACCTATCCGTAGAGCCCAAGATCGTCTCTCTACGTCTTTCCAACGCCGAGATCCGAGAGCGTTACGTACGTACGCACGTACGCACGCACGCACGCCGAGCTCTCGTATGGTGTCGCCCGCCTGAGGGCGGGCGAAAAAAGACGATTTTCGACATTTTCATATATTAATTGTAAATATCTCCAAATTGCAATTTTTCAAAACTGAAAAACTGCGTCACAAATTCTTATTGGTTTACCGCGTTTCAGTTTCTGCATTCACATTAGTCAATGAATGACGTTCTATTTTTGCCAATTTATGAAATTTCGACAAACAATTGCGTATTTCTATCAAATTCCACATTGACAAAAAATTTCTTTTGGGTTACAAATTATCAGCGGTCCGTGCTCTTTCCATTTCTGAAGAAATTTTGCGCGTAGCTCATCAGGTGAAAAAGTCGATTTTCGACATTTTTTAATTTTAATTGTGAATATCTCGAAAATGCAAAATTAGCAACAGAAACGGACATCGGATCCATACTCAGCGACCTTGACTCTACTTGACCACCTATGTCATGTTTCTTACTTCGGTGGCACGGACGGACGGACGGACGGACGGACGGACGGACACACACACACACACACACACATTGTCAACCGTATATATACACCTCGCCGCGCTGAGGCGCGGCGAAAAAATAAATTTTCAAACTCGCGCGCTACAGTATCCCAAAGTGGGGTCCATTTTAAGACAAAAGTTGACCAGCAGTCAATCGCATCTACAGTACTGACATATATTCCTTTCAATTATTGTCGTACTGTAAAAGTCACATTAAATTCTATTAGTATTCCACGCCCCAACGACCCACGACCCAAATTTTAGAACATACCAATTTTCAACTTTTTTCTGACTTCCAAAAAATCATAACTCGAGTTGTCGGTGGTGGATTCTCGCAAACTTTTCTGATCGGCCTGGACATTTGCATTACCGTACAAAAAATCGCCGAGATCGCTACCATCGTTCGTGAGCTATGTCACAAAAGCGCTATGTCTCAAGTGAAAAAAAACTATTTTCGATTTTGGACGCCCATTTCGGTTGAAAATCGCCTCCTGACACACCCAATCGCGAAACTAATGCCGAATTCGTGATCTACATCCCAAAGTACCCCAGAATCGACACACAACACCCCTAACTTCCCATGGACTCGCAGAACCACAATTCTGCACTTGGGGTACGGTAGCATGCGAATTCGTCATAGGTACGCTTAAACATCATCTAAACGCCAAACAAATGCCAAATTAGTAATCAGCGCCCCCGAAAACCCCGAAATCGAGTATAATGTCGCGAAAGTCGACCCGACACCCAATGTTCAAATGGACGCGGCAGGGTTACTGTAGCTCTGCGAACTTGCCAAAAACACTTTTCTGGGCCAGATTTCAACGTAGAATCGCTTGAAACCACTTTTGAACCGATTCGGCAACGCATTCTAGCGCTACAGACGCCGAAACGCAAAAAGCGCAATTTTTGACCCCAGAGTAAAAAAAGTTCCACCAAGATAACTTTTTTGTGTCTCAACCGATTTTCTCCGTTCATGGCTCATTCGATAGAGGACATCTGGGAAGGAGCAACAAGAGTGGTCTCGCCACTCTAGCTGCTACCTATCGCGCACAGCAAACCGTCAAAGTCGGAAAATAGCGAAAATTTGCGAATTTTTCAAATTTGGCGCCAAAATGGGTCCCGCAGCGATCCAATTCTGTTTTTCCACCCTCGGCCCTATCGAGTACTACAACATATCAAAAGATAGTATATACCATTATATGCAACTTTTTCGAGTTCTACCTTATTTAACCCATTTTCCTGTACTTTGAAAATTTAAATTTTTGAATTTCCCGCCAACGGGGTCCCGGAGCGTGACCCCATTTGTCGTGCAGGTTGCCCACCCCTAGGCCTACCTAACGCAAAAGACCGTTTGCAAATCGGCCGCTTCACGCGCGAGCTACATCCGTTGCAATTTTCTGCTTTCGCGCACAAACACTATATACTCCACACTTTTTTGTGGAGTATAATAATGGCCAAAAAGTGTTCGAAACACCGACATTCGGTCAAAACACGCTAATTTGTGTAAAAATAGACGAAATATAGCGCCGCAGGCGAAAATTTGGACAAAATCAGACCAAAAACTACCAAAAACTGAAGAAATTTGGGATTTTTGGCACTCCGCCGCTTGAAAAGCGAAGGAGTGCTATAGGAGCGGTAAAGCCTACAGTTAGCATGTTCGGGGCTAGCGCTCGCTACAAAGCACTTAGGGAGCCAAATTTTTTTTTAAAAGATAGCTTATGACGACGCGCAGCGTGCTCGGGGGGTGAAAAAATTTCGGCGGTGGAAGAATTTTGCGAAAATTCAAAAATTCAAATTTTTGCTAAGTAAAAAAAAATATGCAGGCCATAACTGTCGCAAAAGTGGACCGAATTTGGTGATTTTTGGATATGTTGTAGCCCATTGGATGCTCTTCAGAGCAAAACCGGAACGGGCTCCCTAGGTGGTCCGACGCGGGAGTACGGTAGAAATTTCAAAATTTTAAATTTTTTTCCGACATTTAAAAAATCGTAACGCGAGTTTGCGACGGTGGATCCTCGCCAATTTAATTTCTGACCTGGACACTTACATTACCTTTCATTCGAGACCAAAACCGCCGAGATCGGTCTTGTCGTTCGGGAGATCTGCGGTGCCAAAAGTCCCGGGTCCCGAGCGGAAAATTGGGATTTTCGAATTTGAATGGATTTTTGGGCCGGAAAGCGTGCCTTTAGCGGCAAATTGACCGTTGCATCGTGTTCCGCGTCAAAAGTTGGCCTAGACGAAGTGCCTTGACCATTTTGAGGTATGGTATCCCGGCCGCGCCGAATTTTTGAATCCCGGGGTCAAATTTTCGAAATTGAGTTTTCACTTGTTTCGGGGATTTTCGAGGACGCTGAACACGAATCCGGTGTTTGTTTTGCGATTTGAGACGTCTTTACCGTGATTTCGGCACCCGGGCGGCCAAAAATTGGGTCCCGGGGTCGAATTTTCAAAATTGTGTTGACAGTTGTGTCTGGGCTTTCTGATGCCGCAGAACGCGAATCCGTCGTTTGTTTGGCGATTTGCGGTGTATTTAGCCTGATTTTGGCCGAATATACTCACGCTCTGTAAAATTTCGCGAATCCGAAAATATCGTTCGCCATTGATTTTGCTGCGCCTACAGTACGCCGTCCATATAAGACGCGCTGAGAAAGGCGTCTACGCACGCGCAATCGAACCGAGTTATAGGAGCGTCGTACTGTAGCACTACGGAAACCGACGCCGTCCACCCCAGCGGGGGAGCCCCCGCTGTGTAGCGTAGATAAGGCGCGCCTGTACAATTGGGACGCCGCTGGCATTCTACATTGTGAGTGGCTATAGACAGTCAGCGGTCAGTACAGCCTGCGCTCATCGTCGTCAGTACAGCCTGCTCCAACGCGTCACTTGCGCCACATCGGCCTCTAAGTGTATGGCATCTGCTTAGGCGCGCCCCGGGCCATAGACCCTAGTTCTACACTGAAACACTTGGGAACATACAAATTTAACGGGATGCAACACTTGTTGGTTTCTGTGCCCCCGTCTGCTAAAACAATCACGCGGAGTGCCTATCTGACACTCAAGGAGTGTCACGTATCACTTGTTACATCCTTTTCCGGATTTTCAGCTGCCAGGGGGTACCAGAAAGAAAACTTTTTAGTCGACGCCATGTCCAGGAGGGAGTTCCACCCCCCCCCCCCCCCCCCCCCATCCACCCCTGAGCCGCACCTACATGTGTCACGTATCACTTGTCTCATTTGGGTCGCGGATTGTTGATTAGGTCGTGGGTCTTTGGCCGTCGAATACTGTTAGAATTAAATGTGACTCATACAGTAGGAATGACAATTGAAAGGAATTAATCAATAAGTACTGTAATGGCAATTTCAAATCTGCCATCTCGGTTCTCTGCCGTCTCCGCCGTCTCTGCCGTCTCGGTATAGAAAATGCCGCGAGTTGTACGAGCAACTGTTCTTCAAAGTGCCCGAAAACGAGAAGATTTTGAAGAAATCGCGCGACAGGTTAGCGAAACTCGATCAGAAGAAGAAAGTGCGGTACTCAATCCGCGCGGGACACATTGCGCTGTACGCGCGCCTGTTCAAACACTGGGCGGAAACCGAGGGCTGGAGTGGGGAGCAAAACGAGGACGAAAACGCGCGCTATTTTCGATTTCCCGAGCCCTATTTGCAGAAATTGGATCCGGATTTGGAGAAGGGTTGCTCTGAGGACCTCTTCAATTGCATTGACGCCGCTTACGAGCATGTGAGTGTGAACAATTGTGGATTTTTAGCACTCCTACCGCAAAAGGGGCGGAGTGCTATAGTGGAGCTGCTACCGACTAACTTTTTCGCCACTCACTTTCGTGCCTCATTTCTCATCCGATTTGGACGGGGTTTTTTTAATCGATAGCTCTCGAGGGATAGTAGGTGTTGACGGACCTTCATTTTTTTCGCGTAGTGGGAAAATTTTGAGAAAAATTCAAAAATTTGAATTTTTATTTACTGGGAGGGTGTTCACCCAGCTGGAATTTCTGGAATAATGGGCCGATTTTGACGCCCTTTGGATATGTTATAGCCCTCGACGAGACGAAGAGCGGAAAAAAATCCTGAGCCAATCGGCCGACGCGTTCTCGGGTTACGGTAGCCGAAAGTGGTTTTTTGACAAAAGTTTGCCTTTAAAACATCCTAGTAAATCAGGGAGTTGTTGGATCGGGCCAGATATCTCAAATCGGCAAGATTAACATGTTCTCTTTCGTTTAAGACCAAAATCTCTAAAATCAGCCGCGGAAATCGTGAGTTCTGCGGTGGCAACGGGTCCCTGTCGGGGGTCGAAAATTCCAACTTTTGACTTTCAGCCGTTTTAGCGCTCGATTGCGACGATTTGTGGCTAAATGGACTACACCACGCAATTCCCCGTTGAAAACTGGTCCAGGATCAATTTTTAAAAATATTTTTTCGGCTACCGTACCCCGGCCGCGTCCAAAATTCGAATTTCCACCCGGGCGGTCAAAACCAATGTTGGAGTCGATCCCGGTGTTTTCGAGGTCGCTGATGCCGAATCTGGCATTGTTTTCGCGTTTCGGATCAAAATTCGCGAGTTTCTGCCGATTTTCGACCTACCGAAGCCCTACGTTGAGGAACCTTGATGTGAGGTAATTGTACGTTTGTAATGTCGATTCTAGCGTATTTCGCGACGAGGAACGCGAATTTGCTATTGGTTTCTCCATTTTTTGTCGATTTTGCCTTCAAACAGCCACTTTCCTAATGCCGACATTCAAATTTGAATGCAACTTTTACCGTACTCTCCTCAAACTATGTTGTAACTTTGATTTGCGCGCGCATTCAAACTTCACAATTGAAGGAAATGCAGTGTGAAAAGACGGCGTGGTAAAGTAAGCAGTTGCGCATCAATTCTTCCCGTCCAAAATGGCAAGGCGAGTCTGCGATTGCCGCAGCCCCGAATCTTAGCTGCCGGCTACTTGTTGAATCGAAGCGAAATGGCGCATTTTGGGCTCAATTCGGCCTGGTCTACAGGATTTCGGTGGAGTTCTGCTGCGCGCCGGCCGGTCCTTGTAGGTGGAGGGAATATGCGTACTCTGAAACTCGCGCGCCAGCGGAATTGGTGGAGAATCTTTGGCCGGAAATCGGCCTTATTTCTCATGATAAGTGAGTGGTGGTCTGCTTTCTCCTGTTCTGGTCGGAGTGCTTCACTGCAGGGTCTCCTGCACGTTTCCCTTGTTGAAGTTTTCATATTTCCAATAGAAATCTAGCGGTTTGCATGATAATTTCTTTCGGGCTTTTCGGGTGCGCCAATTACGAATCTGTCATCGTTTGAGTGTCACAAAGTCAATTTTTGCCATCGTTTAGTCGTTTAGTCAAATTTCAAATCTTAAGGTCAAATCCTTCTATGGCTTCTCCTCGGCTAGATTTCTGGCCGCCAAGCCCAATCTCCTCGATGGGCTGCAGACAACGCTGCCACTAAGCAAAGACGACTACGACAATTTCCACAAAGACAATAGGCGTTTCGATCTCTCCTTGTCCTATTACTTTTGCTGGTACAGTATTTTACGAGCGCCGCTCTTGAAAAATCTCCCCTACTGCCGATTTGGGAATGTGTCGCGGGAATTTAGGGTAAGAGCCTGACGAAAATTGCGAAAATTTGGAAAATTTTTTGCGTCGAAGTTGTATTTTAGTGGCCTTTCATATACAACTACAGAGAGTATTTGGATATCAAAGGGCCTCTGACTATTGAAAGTCCTGCGTTCGTTCTGGATGGCGAAAATAGGGTCGAACCTCAAATCGACGTTTTGAGCGAGAATCCTTACGAATGCGCGATGTTTAGGTGAATTTTTGGCAGCTGTTAACGTTCTGGACTCCAATGGTAGCACCTAAAACTGTTCCCTTGGGACACAGTGTACTCCACAAATTTTGGAAGTGTCAGAGGTTTTCGCGCACGCACACACGCACACAAGCACACACGCACGCACGCGCGCACGCACGCACGCACGCACGCACACACGCACGCACGCATATGCAAACGGAATTCGAAGGCTCTGCTTACTCTATAGCTACATTTTAGAAACAAA
This sequence comes from Linhomoeus sp. GSCO2_2, assembly GCA_030248115.1. Lineage (NCBI taxonomy): Eukaryota > Metazoa > Nematoda > Chromadorea > Monhysterida > Linhomoeidae > Linhomoeus > Linhomoeus sp. GSCO2_2. The sequence goes on from JASAMZ010010550.1 coordinate 73,339, forward strand.
CACAAATCAGCGTTTAAAACTGCGAACAACTTTGTTGAAATCGTGATACTGTATCGAAACAATTCAAATTTCCTTCAGTTTCTGCCCCGACCCCTGCTGCGGTCGGCGTTCGTTGGACCGCTACAGTACTTCTCAGCGGTGCCTTAGTGAATGCGAGAAAAATCTGCAGAAATCCAAAAACGCTCCAATTCCTATGATTGCCTCTAGTCCCTGTCATTTTCGGTCGAGGCAAAATCAAAATTTCCCAAACTTGATCAGGAACGAATTCAATTTGACCTGCGATTGTGAGTCGAAGAAGCAGTTTTACGACGTTTATTTGGGATTGTGCGTGGATTTGGACGAATGCGCTGTGGCTGAGAAGAAAGGAGAGAAATTGTGCAAGGGTGAGAATGCGAAATTCAAACGAAATGCTTGAAGTTTTGAAAAATAAGAAAATTTCAGGCCTCGGCAAGACTTGTCTCAACACGCTCGGTGGATATATGTGCGTCTGTGGATTCGGTTACGAAATGAACGCAAATGGGGCATGCGTTGAGATTTTGGCGCCAGTTTAGAACCAAGAATTGTGATCTGAAACTTGTTGCTTTCATCGTTTTGCGTTGTTTGTCTGCATTGTTCTGTTGATGCGAAGCCCTGTTGAGTTGCGCGAATGTTTGGTTCTGTCGCTGCGCTGTTATGAGCACACATCCATTGTTTGTGCGAATACAGACACGTGAAAGCTCTAGAAAGGACAATGCTTCACTTATGTACATACACACCTCAGGACCCAATTTGGCTTGGCATTTGCGATTCATTAGGCTTGCGTTTATGGGACAGAGTTCTCAAGCCGGGCACTAGCAAACCAACTCTCTTGATCTTGTGTTCCACGGAACCGTTGTCAGCCGTCAGCGGCGTTTAGTGGCACGTTTCGGTTCTCTCACAGAGAAACCGCACGTTGGGTTTGTCCCACGTACGAGAGAGGTACCATTTCTATGGGTGAGATAGGGAGTGATATGGAGATACAGCCATATCTTTCGCATAACTTGCTTAGCCTGAACTTTGGAAGTGTTCAGCGTGACCAAATAGAAACTCATTTTAGTTTTAGTTAAAACTACGATGCTTTCTGAGTCTCAGTTTCAGTTATGTCACCTTCTGAGTTTCAGTAACTGAACGTGAGTTTCAGTTATTAAAGGTCTACTAAATGGCACAATAATTTGCTTTAGAATCGTACTTGGGTGTTAATATTCTGTGAAGTAAACAGAATCTTGGACTTTGACCATATTCTTTAGTGAGTTGTGCAAAATGCTACTCAAATCGTTTGCTTAGTCGTGAAATTGCCACGAATTCTAAGAAAAATTTGTCATTATCTTGCAACATCTTGCATTATCTTGTCAGCATCAAATAACTGAAGAGAATCTTAGAGTTTCAGTTTCAGTGTCAGTTAGGGCATTCCTGTCTGTTTCAATTCAGTTTCAGTTAACTCTGAAACTGAAACTAGTTTAAGTTTTATTGGTCACCCTGGGAGTGTTTTGTTGTATGGTATGAGAATGGGACCTTAACAGCGATTATTCTTTCTTGTAATAAACGGATAACTCGCTGTCGCTTCTGTTCCCCCTCAACCTCTGACCGAACTTTCGGTTTGTCCGTCCGACAGAAATCGCCACTCGCACCCTGGGCATTTTCACCGAAGCGCACTGCTTTCGCGCCCAGATATCAGTTAGAATTGCTTCCTCCCTCCCACGGGGCGTGTATGTATGTTCCAACGTCAGATCCAGGCTTTGCTGCCATTGACGCACAAACCCCTCGGACTTAGAGGCTCTTAATTGGCGCCTGTGAGAGATAGAGGGATTGGGAGTTGTCGGGTTCTCGCGCCCTTTCATCCACCCCCCACCCCCCCCTCCACGCATACCAATGTACGAGTCGGAAGCGATGTAATTTCCAGAAGGCCGGACGCCCGCCGTCGTCGTCTGTTTTCGACGGAATTGCCTCCGCGCGCGAAATTAGAAAACACGGCCCTTGTCTTGTCACTTGTCCTTGCGAAGCGGTTCTGATAGGCGGACACCCCCCCCCCCCCCCCCCCCCCCCAAGCAGAATGTTCGGTCCCAAACATGCCCATCCGCCACTTCTCAGAAATGCTGAAATTTTCGACTCTTGCAACAGTGGACATATTTGCCCATGGGACGCTGTATGCTTGTCACTCAAGGTTATTGTGCTGTTTTGAACTTAAGTGAAGGTTAGCACGTGTTGGCACCTTTCTTTCAGCCAAACTGCTCAAGATCTAGACAACCTTTATGGGCGTCAAATTTACTCCCCTCATCTCAGGCTGTTGTGGCTTAGCTACTTGACTGTTCGTTGAATTGGCGCTGTGACGACTTACGGTCTTCGTTTTCACGCGTGTTTGCTACGGAATTTGGCGACAATTGAATGAAGCCATTACCTTTCGTACGTATGTAGTAGGTACCTACGTCGACAATGTAGCTTGGGACTGACTGGGATGGAGGGATGGTTACTGTCATATCCAGTGCTACCTAGGTAGTCGACCCAATTTGCTTATCGTTGTTGGCTATAGCTGTAGTTCACCGGTGTGTCGAAAAATTTGTACCCCTGCAAAATATGTACCCCGGGGTATATATTTTGCACGTTAAGCGGGTGAAAAATATGTACCCCTGTGCAAAATATATACCCCCTCCGCCATATGAGATTCATATACGCTCGGAGCGCCGTGGCGCGTGGCGTCGCTTCACAGTGTGAGGCGGCAAGTAGTGGCGGCAGAGAATGCCATTGAAGCGATTGACTACTGCATGTCTGGCACCTGGCACTATAGATACCGACACTAAATGGGAGCAAGACATTCTCAAAATCGAGTGTAGCGTCAGGAGGAAGTGCGGTGTGGTTGAGGCGTCAATGGAGTGAGTGTCAACCATTGCGGCAGAAGGTATGCTAACATCCAACCCCTTAACTCATACAAGTCGTCCAACTGGCGCAAGTGAACACTGTATTTTAGTTCGAGAAATTGTTCGCCATCGTTTCGCGGCACACTCGAAATCTCCTCTAATCTGAATTCTGTCAATTTCCACTCGCGTCTGTTTTAAGGCGACAATCGACCCTGCTGCACTGCCTTACACTGTTATGTGTGCGCTGAAGGTGGTTCGTTGCTGAAGAAATGCCCGTGGTACAAACAAACAACAGGGGTACATATTTTGCACGGGGGGTACAAATTTTGCGCGTGAAATTGGTGCGAAATATATACCCCGGGGTATGAATTTTGCACGACTTCATGCAAAATAAGTACCCCGGGGTACATATTTTGCGGGGTACATATTTTGCACCACACTGGCAAACGAGGCGTCAGAACTTCCTCCTCAGCCGACATCTTATTGGCCGCATTACGCCGCCTGACGTAGACAGACAGTCGTCCCACATTTTGGCTGTTAGATACTACGCGTGAGATGGTCTCATTAGGGGATCTACAGATGAATGCATCACAGAGGCTTTTCTACTGCTATATTCCTCCCATTCACATGTCAGCACTTGCGACCGAAGCAAAGTGAAGTACGGTGCAAGTCTCGCTCCAAGCTAACGGCTTGCTTTTAACGCGCCAGAAACAAAGCAGCCGGAACTCTGTGGGCGCAACGTACCCATACATATTAGATTTGGCGTTCGTGTGCCGTGCCACTGAACGCATTCGCCGCTCGCATTGCCATTCCGCCTGCACAGTCTGTGTGGACTGAAGTTTTTTCGCCGCCCCCCAGGGCGGCGAGTATATATGTTGCAGTCAGTAGCCGTCTTCCGGCGATTGCCGTCTAGACGGCTATCGCCTGGTCGATCAGGCCGCGGCCGTCTTCTCGGGGAAAAGACGGCCATCGCCTGGTGCGTCAGGCGATGGCCGTCTTCTGCTCGAAAAGACGGCTATCGCCTGATGGACCAGTCAACAGCCGTCTTCAAAATGAAAGCTGTCGCCAGCGCTAGCAGGGAAGGGGCACAGCAGGCCTGAGCAGGAGGTGAAGTAAATGGAGGAGTGTTTATTCCACTTACAGTTTGCACTAAAACTCGGCCGGCGTCGCGCCTGGCGGGTCTCAGCTGAGGCTTAGCGCGACCACCAACTTCAGGGCGCGCTCCGCGCGCCCTGAAGTCGGTCACCGGTCACGTTAAGCCTAAGCTTCGACCCGCCAGACTGCGACGCCGACCAGACCAGGGTGTCATACTATACTATAATAATTCCAGTATTATAGTACAGTATAGTATAGTATAACCATACTATACTATACTACCATTCGTTTTGGCATTCCAGTACTATACTATACTATACTAGAAAACGAAAATTTTGACTCATACTATACTATACTATACTAGAATTAAACCCATACTGGAATGGTATTACAGTATAGATTTTATCGGTTTCCGCTGCAAATTTCGGCTGTGGGCCGATGTATTCTGAGCAAAATTGTTCAAGTTATCAGTAAACTTGCATGAAACTGTTGTAAATGGCTTAGATACAGAACCAATGTGCCTTTAAGTGAGCAATTGAGGACATTGAAGATGGCATTTGGGCACGATTTTTAAATTTTTGTGTGACTGTTCTACTGGAATTCTATTCTAGTACTATACTACAAATCATGGATGGTTGCCTATACTGTACTATACTATACTACAATTCACAAGGAACGGCAATACTATACTATACTGTACTAGAATTGAAAATCGGTCGTCCATACTATACTATACTATACTAGAATTAAAATGAATTCCAGTATGACACCCTGGACCAGACTCTTGTGAACTGTGGGCGCAGGGCGAGCCTAAGCATAGCCTAAACTGGAAGGAATATACTGTCCCCGAAATTGATCCAGAGAAAGAAAAGACGGCCATCGCCTGACGCATCAGGCGATTGCCGTCTAGACGGCCGCGGCCTGACGCATCAGGCGATCGCCGTCTAGACGGCCGCGGCCTGATCGACCAGGCGATAGCCGTCTAGACGGCTATCGCCTGAAGACGGCCATCGCCTGTGACATATATACTTGTCGCTCTCGTATGAGCTTGCTGCGTACCATGTATGCAACAGTGTTGTGCGTGTTGATGGGTTTGGCATGGGCCGTGCGCGTTTGCGCGAGCGACCAGCTTGGTAACATAATCTGCGCGAGTCGTACCTATATTCAGGATAGCATCAACAGATATATCACCTGCCCTTTTCACAAAGTGGAAGCCGCATTTGCTTTTCTGCGGAGTTTCAGTGGGTCTTCTCACGGTTGGTCTTTCCACAATCGCTATTGGCTTCGGTGCTTTCTTGTTGTTGAAAGGTCCCCATGGCCTTGAGGGTAATCCACATCCAATTCTAGATGGTGAGTAACTGGCTCCTTTACGCTCCCAACCTTTTAGGTGCAAAGCGCAACCGGTCAGAGAGAGGGTTAAAGGCCCCTTGTAGTCGGTAGTTGCATAGGTATGTAGTTACTGTAATTATGTACAATAGTTCGCTCTGTGCCACGGCGAGTCACAGCAGAAATCTGCTTTCTCCAATTTGGGGTGAAATAGTTCGCTTCAATGCAGGGGCTCCTGCACGTACACCTTGGTTTATCCAGGAGAGGTCCTTCTCATCGGTGGCACAAGTGACAACCACCGTGAATGCGAATGGTTTGAGTGCAATCGCTCAGTCGAACTCTATTCCTACTTTCCGTCAAATATGACGTTCAAGAGGCGCAAAGAGCAGTTGCTCAAAGGAAGGGTCTTCCTGTCAGCGGCCGTCCTTCCATCCGATGGGACGATTGTCGTGTTTGGAGGACAGCCAATCTACTATGAGGAGTCGTTGTGCTCACAACTCGAGTTTCTGTTTCCATCAAATGAGAGCTTCGTCGCAGGGCCTACTTTGAGCCCAGAGTGGTGCAACGACTGGGTAAGATACAATGGAGGCATCGTTGCCACAGGTTGGTGAGAACACCACAATGACTTCTTCAGGATACTTGTTTTGAATTTCGCAAGACGCCGCTGACTTTGGCAAACTGGCACTACTGCACTAGATTCATTAGCGCGTTACTCATCTTGCCAGCCGCTGTGGCTTAATCGTCAGACCGTCCAGTCGCCTAATTGGCTAAAAGTGCAGCCCCCTCGAACAGCGTGTTCTTTACAGACATATTCCGCATGGGGATATCACTTGAGTTCTTCCATTGTAGGCAACCGCGTATACGCTTCTGGATTGTTCAATCGATCTTCGCGCCACACTGTTTTCGGCAGTATGGAAATCGATGGCAATTTTAGCTCCTGGACGACACTAGAAGCAGAACTCCCAGTCTATTTCTCATCAAGCGTTTCTGTCATGATAAGCAACTCTATCTATACAATGGGGCGCCCTTCAACTACGGCTCTTCAAAACCCGGCGAACGCAATCTATGGCGCTACGATGCTCTTGAAAAGGGGCCCTGGGTGAACCGATCCACGTTAGCCCTCCCCCGCCAAGGGTGCACATCATCCCTTCACGATAAGGGGCGGAGCTACATCGTTTATTGCGGCGGTCGCCTACCGTCTCTACAAATGTCTTCACAATGCCATCGCTTCAGTATCGAAGAGAACAGTTGGGACAGGATTGCCGAGTTGAAGTTCGCGAGGCTGTCTTGCTCCATGGTTGAATTACACGGAAGTCTCTACGTGTTCGGCGGATGGCATGTGAGTCCGTTCAAGTCAGACGCTCTGCCCAGCGTCGAGCGATGGGATCCGCTCAGCGGAGAGTGGAATGTGCTCGAAGAAGAAATGCCAGTGCCGCTGGCAGGACACGCGGCAGTGGTCGTTCCCTAGAGCGCACGTGATTTCACATTGGCAGTGCCTCTGCCTGCAATCATCGCTCAACTATAGGATTGTGCGACGTGGAGACAGAACGGTGTAGCTGTGCGATCACATTCTGTGACTATGACTACTCGTTCACTGCAACCTCACTGTTACAGAGTCTAGTGACTGTTAGTTGGGGATAAATTGCCTATTTACAATATGACAAGGTACAGTATCTTGCATTCAACGTGTTGTGTCATTCCGTTGGGCGTGATTAGATATTTGTGCTGGAATAGGAATGTACTTTTCGACGGTGTGAAATTTACCGTTTGAACGTTCTCTCGTTGTTTCGGCGCAAATGAGAACTTGCTTCGTAGTATTCCAGTGCGACGCGGATTGTTGGTAACGCTTTTTTCACGCCCCTATTAGCACTCCTGCTTTTGCAGACCTTTTGTGTAACAAACTTGTTGTATAAGCTGGGCAACCATATTGGTATCGGCTTGAGCTTGAGGAGAGTGCGAGTGCGATAGTGTACGCTGGATAGTGAAGTGTCGCTAAAACATTTAGTGGACAACATGGTGCTATAGCGCCGCAATTGTTCTTGAGTGTTGCGTTTTGTTTGTGGGACCTGATCCATGAATGAATCAGAAAATTCGCCGTAGGCACGCGTCGCGCATTAATGTGTGCATACTGTTCGCTGAGGGTACACATTGCGCATTAATTTGTGTTAACTGATCCATAAACGTATCGGAGAAATTCGCCCCAGGCACACAGTGGCACTGGCAATATAAGTGTCTTAGTGAGACGACGCCCTCGTAGGTCATGCGCTAGGCGATTTTGACTGATTTTTTTGGCGCTTTTCGACTTTCCGCTATTGATGGCTCCAATACGACTCGTTAGGGCAAAACGCGCTGCACCAAGCTTCTTCCCGGTGACAGCAACTTTTTCGAGGCCGATATTCAGATTTAGACGTAAGATTAACCATACATATTACAAATTATGTTCTTTCAAAGTCTGAGCGCGCTTTCAAACTCAAATTGAGCGTGTATTTGAAAGAGGTGTCATAAGCATTTCGCATATATCTTTCGTTCTTTATAGTTGAAGTTGTCAATGGAGCTTGATACTCGTGGAATTTTCGTGATTTTCGGCTACTACGCAGGCGCAAGAGAGGTCTGCCTTTTCCTATTCGGGTCGGAATGCTTTAATGCAGGGGCTCTTGCACGTATGTATGTATACCCTGTCGCTGTTTGCGTAATGAATCGGAAGTCGAAACACTGTCGTGATACTCGTGAAGCTGCAGAATTGTTCTCCACCCATTGGCAGATTGCCGCGACCTTACTTCTTTGACGGTTTCCAACCATAAAGGGCAGTTTTCCTATTCTTTCTGTCTCCCTAAAGGAATTTCCCTTTGTTCGACGCCGTGTCAAGATGAGCGATAATTCACTGGTGAAAAGTGGGAGATAAGGCTCATGCTGACTTAAGGACCATGTAATTCTCTTGTATAAACAGGGTTGGACTTGCCTTGTATTTCGTATCGTCCGGACTGGAATGCAGAGCGGCTGTTTTACGAACTCTGCCAAGCACGGCAACCTCGGAGAATGTGAGATAACGAGAGCGTGTGACACAATCAGTACGTTTGTGGTACTTCACGTGCTCTCGGTCACTTCAAAAGAGTCGCGAATAGCAGAAGTCAAGTGCGAAATGAGCTCCAGTGTCATAACTGCCTATAACAGTTGTGCTGAGAGCAGCGACAACGGCTACTCACCTTGGGCTATTGATGGTTTCACTCCGCCAGAACCTGCTGAAGGTGCCAATCCCAGTCCGCTGTCAGTGGTGACGCAAAGGCCTGAGACGGGCTTCAGAAATGACTCCCCATGCGACACAGTGGAGGCTACATCTGCTGAATTGGGCCGATTCACTGCCTATGACGCGAACACGCTGAAAGTGATGCATGCCAGAGAAATTCTGGTCAACGACTTCTGGTTCTGGTTCGACGACCAGCCGGGCCGCATCTTCCACTCCACTTACGAAGACTTCATGGCCCACCAAGTGAGACTCAATCACACAGGATGCTCCATTGTCGCTAGTGTGAAGTCACTGTGACTATGTGTTTACAACATGTGAGCGATACGTCAACGTGCACCATTTGGTGGCAAGATGTTAAACTTTTAGCGCACTAATCCACTGGTCCTTTCCGCCAACTGCGAAACAACAGGATCTTCCTATGCCATGCCATCACCTGCACACGAGCTCCAGGAGTCAGCAGTGTGTTCTTCGTTACTTATGTTTGTATATTCCTTCAATGTTCTGCTGTTCCAGTCGTCTCAATTCTATTGATCAGGGAGCATATTGTGATGACGCCCGCCAGACAGGACTTAACATCGCTCGGAGCGATACAATACATAATACAGCCAAGACCTATGCCAGGTGGATTCATGATGGCGTAACTAGAGACATATTATTAGCCACGATTAAGGGTTCTGAAGAATTGCAAGTTGTCAGTTCAGTTCTGGAGAATACATGACTGGGAAAAGTCAGCAGACCCGAAGGCTATTTCTGATGATTGCTGCCCTGTCAGTATGTTTGTTTGTGTTCACGACGGGAATCTGCATTTACTATCTGCTGCAACTGGACGAAAAGGAGAATGAAGGTATACAGTTATCGTCTTTTCACCCTTCCATGAACCTAATCATGTAATGCAGCAGCCACTGAATACTTATAGGTATTTCATGTAAAAGTGCCTAAAGGCAGAAAGATGAATATGTTCCAGGTGTGAAGCATGTAAAAGCAAGAGTATTAAACGATATTCCACTGGTGTAGCAAATGCGGCGCTTTGCGCCGCCCACCAATTTGTAAGAGAAATATTAGTAGGTACGGCATTAATTGAGGGAAAGTATTTTCGACTAAAATTATCCACACAAAACTGCGCAAAGGTCACAACGACACGCTAAGATGTGCCGAATACGTTGCCGCGTGTCGCTGTGACCTTTGCGCAGTTTTGTGTGGATAATTTTAGTCGAAAATACTTTCCCTCAATCAATGCCGTACCTACTAATATTTCTCTTACAAATTGGTGGGCGGCGCAAAGCGCCGCATTTGCTACACCAGTGGAATATCGTTTAATACTCTTGCTTTTACATGCTTCACACCTGGAACATATTCATCTTTCTGCCTTTAGGCACTTTTACATGAAATACTCTTACTTTTTTATTGGCGGAGCCAGTCAACCATTCAACTTAAACGAGTAGTCCACTTTGAGACATGAATGTTGAGGCACTCGAACGAGTGGAACCCATTTTGGTAACGTATGAGGCGAGTATGACAATTTTTTGGCACGTTTCCAGGGGTTCCTGAACGAGCGGGAACACTTTGAGGCGCGCAAAAAACGAGTAGGACATTCTGGGGCACGTATGCAGCGGCTCCTGAAACTCTGCCAAGAAGCTTCAGGAGGGACAGCAGTAAGGAGATTGTATGAGGTCCAAAAACTCTGACCCCTTGGTTTGTGTGAGGTGCGCTATTGGATTCTCTTCTTCAGGGAGGTTGTACGTTGACAGATGGAGTCTGAGGACCCTCATGAATCAATTCTTCTCGTTAGGGCGGTTTATTTGAGCCCAAAACGACTAGGTTCGGATAAGGCAACACTGAGTAGGGGCCAGCAGACCACGTTTGCGTGGCTCCGCGTGGACATGGTGCGTGGTACGGGGTCGGCGATGGCGCCATTGGATTCCCCTCGTCGAGACGATTTCAACGAACCCCAACAACGCCATGTTCCGAGCAGCCAATCAAAAGTTACAAATTTGTGGCACCTTTTTGCAAAAATAGCGCTCTTGGTACTTTTTTTGCGGGTCGCGGATAGCACCAGTGTAGTTTTCTCGGTGAGACGGTTCAAACGAGCCCCTACAACGCTATGTTTGGATGAGCCAATAAAAAGTTGATTTTTGAGGCACCTTTTTGCAAAAATAGAGCTCATGGTAAATTTGGGGGCGACGGCATTGGTGCAATTGAAATTTTCTCGTCGAGACGGTTCAAACGAACCCCTATTTGATATGGTTCTGATGTGTTTTGAATTTGTAGCAATTTGTCAGTAAACTGAAACTCCCCTTCGCAGGCGACACTTCTGCCCCCCAGGGCATGCGTGGTAGGTCGGAGGGGGTCGGCGTGGTCACCGTTGGATTCTACGCCTCAAGGCGGTTCTGCAAATACCAAATTTAATTAAGTTTAGCTGACTATTTAACTAAATAACTAAAGGTTTCATCTCTACCGCGTATGCCTGTAGACGAGCACGTTGACATCGTGGTCCGTAGACGAGGAAGGGTCACTGGTATGCCACTTTTAGAGGTCACTGGTAGGTCACTGACAGGTCACTGGCAGCTTGGACTTATTGATTATTGATGGACTGGTCTAAGAAGGATAAGCTCCAACAGCGCGGTGTCGTCTACAAGGCGCCCTGCAGCGACTGCGATACCGTCTATGTGGGTCAAACGAAGCGAACCCTGTACACGCGGGGTGACGAACACGCCAAAGCCATCGATAAACAGAAATCGGGCGCCAGCCAAACGGCGTTGGTGAACCACTGTGTCACTAACGGCCATTCGTTTGACGTTGCGCGCATGGAAGTGATCGACAGAGAGAGAAATGACCGTCTGCGCCTAGTTAAGGAGACTATGCACATCTCAGCGCAGCCTAAGGCCTGTAATACCATGGAATACACTGCTAACATAAGCGATTCACTGTTGTCTCTGTGCAGGTACATCCGCGAGTGATTTGGCGCGACTGTTGTCAGTCTACAGCTGTTATTGTGCCTCTGTTCAGGGTACTGGCCTGAAGAAGCCGGCCGCAAGGGCAGGCGAAACGTCGCCTTAAATATTCTAATCAGTGCTGGCAGCCATGAATCGCGCTACAAATTTTGGGGGACGTATGCAGGGGCTCCTGAACGAGCGGGGGAACACCTTGAGGCACGCACAAACCAGTAGGACAATTTTGGGCTCACGTATGTAGGGGCTCCTGAACGGGGGGGGGGGGGGGCGCTTAGATGCTGCACTGTACGCGCATAACCGTGGGTGGGGACAACAATAGAAGGCGACTCGACGAGATGCTGATGGACGTTAGAGCGGGATCTGGAGGAGGAGAAGAAGAAGAAGAAGAAGAAGAAGAAGAAGGAGAAGAATTCACCCCCGCCCATGGGACAAGAAACGCGCCGCGATCCTTTTTGCGCCTGTAACTTTCGCTACACTTAACCGATTTTCACCAAATTTGGAATTTAATCTGTTTATGATAAAGTCCTTTAGTGTACCAAATTTCAACCAATTCCGTGCAGTACAGCCCGAGAAATAAATATCGTGACGATGGGAAAAGGCGGCCTGGATGGAACATATTATGGTCTGGCGCTGCCGCGCCAGCCATGATATTCTGACTTCTCCAGATATGGAGTGTTACTTTTGTAGATTGGGGGTTTTGATTTTGCAACAACGTTTGCATTTTGTTACCAACATTGGTAAAATTCTGCCACTGGGTTTTTGTGCGCGGAAGCAGAAAAGTTGCCCGTCTGGCGTTCGCGCGTGAAGCGGCCGATTTCCAAACGGTCTTTTGCGTTGGGTAGGCCTAGTAAGTGGGCAGGGTGGATACCAAGCGGGGTCACGCTCCGGGACCCCGTTGGCGGGAAATTTAAAAATTTAATTTTCCAAAGTACTGGAAAATGGGTTAAACAAGGTAGAACTTGAAAAAGTTGCATATAATGGTATATACTATCTTTTGATATGTTGTAGCCCTCGATAGTGCCGAACACGCAAAAAAGAATTGGATCGCTGCGGGACCTTCCCAGATGTCCTCTATCGAATGAGCCATGAAAGGAGAAAATCGGTTGAGACACGAAAAAGTTATCTTGGTGGAACTTTTTTCGTCCGGCCTCAGCCGGGCGAACCCCTACGAGAGCTTTTCGTGCGTGCGTTCGTCCGTCCGTTCGTTCGTTCGTTCGTAACGCTCTCAGATCTCGGCGTTGGAAAGTCGTAGGAAGGCGATCTTGGACTTTGTGGATAGGTCTCGACTCACTGAGAATTGCGCTAAGAGGTTTTGAAATTCAAAAGTTTGAAATTCGCGCGCTACAGTAACCCGAAGGTCCAAAACGCAAAACGGCTCTAACACGCTCGTCTTACGTCGTAGAGCGGCGTGCGATAGGTCAACTAAAAGGTCTTGACGTGCTCTTTCGGTTGGCATTAAAATTTTTGTTAATTACGCAAACACGCACCACGAAAAGCGACATTCTTGCGTTTTTAGCATAGGAATCGCTCTAACTCGCTCAGCGTGCGTCGTAGAGAGACGATCTTGAGTTGCTGGATAGCTCTTGACTCACTGATCATTTGTTCTTCTATTGGTCGAAACTCAAACGTTTGAATATCGCGAACTACAGTAACCCAAAGGTTCAAACAGCAAATGGGCCCTAACTCGCTCGTCTTACGTTGTAGAACGGCATTCGTTCGACCGTTTGAAAGCTTACGTTGAGGCAGTTGTTGAACGGTCATTCCTAAAGAAATCCTTTTGTTTTTTAACCCTTGTCTTACGAACAACTTTGTCTGCAAAAATAATTAATCCCGGGCGATCCCAATGTTGCCCTGCAACAACCGCTCAGAAATGCGTGTGTCTTGCTCAAAAAAATAATCCCGGGCGATCCCAATGTTGCCCTGCAAGAACCTCTCAGAAAGGAGCGTGTCAGAAGTAGCGCATGAATAGTGGACTCCGGGCGGGCGCGCGTTATATCGGAAAGGCTTCGAAATACTATACAAAAGTATCCACTCTTTTACTCTTCCACTTTAAAACACTCACAAACCACTCTGTATTAATAAAACAACTCAACTTTTTTAAAACAGCTTGTTGACGAAATACCAAAATTTCAGCCAATTGATGCAGCGAACAAGAAATGACGCCAATTTCCGAGAGGTCATGTCGGAAATCGCGTGCAACAACTTTTCAATGGAGGACGTCGAGGAGGAGGACGATATCCTCGACATCCTCCATTGAAAAGCCATTGCACGCGATTTCCGACATGGCGTTGCGAAAACTGGCGTCATTTTTTTATTGCTGGGTCAAATTGGCTGAAATTTTGATGTTGGTGGAAAACACCATGTACTATGGCGTGCCAACATTTCGGCCTGATTGTATGGAGCCAAGCTTGAGAACGGCGGCGGCGAAGTAAGGGTCTCACTTTTTTACAGACCCTGTACATCTCGAGTGCGAATTCGAAATCGCAATGGTTCATTTCTTTCGCTCCGTTACAACTGGGCAACACCCTAAACACCCAATTGTGAAATGATCAACAGCGTACAAGATTCTCGCGTTTAGACATTCGTGAAGATTTGAACCTTGAGTGTACCAAACTGTAACTTGTGGTTGACACAACACAGCTCAACCAGATTCTGACGCACAAGATACGAAGCCTTTCCTGCTAAGTACCGGGTTTTTTCCATAATTAAGGCCACCCAAAAATTAAGCCCACCTGGGCTTAATTTTTTTTCAATAAATAATATTTTCAACTGCTATATTGCTCTAATCATTGGCAAACTTGCCAGAGTCCCAAATACGGCAAGAAAGGAACTTTCCGTAGTGAAGCCCGTGGGCTTAATTTCGGCGCCAGACTCCGCAACTGGAAACCCTCAAAACCGAAATTAAGCCCATGGGCTTAATTACGGAAACCAGGCAAGTCGTCCAGGGGACGCAGTATACTCCACAAATTTGAACTCCTATACATAGCGACTCCTATGCTGTTTTGGCCTGCTGACGCAGCGGAGTGCAAAACTAATGCCGAATTTGGAATAAGCGCCACGCAAAACCTCGGAATCAACATACAACACCCTAACTTCCCATGGGGCCCTGGAACCGTAATTCTGTGCTTGTGGTACCGTTGCATGCAAATTCGTCATAGGTATGTGCAAACATCATCTAAACACTGAACGGATGCCAAATTCGTAATCAGCGCCCCCGAGAACCCCCGAAATCGAGTTCAATATCGCAAAAGTCGACCCGACACCCACAATTCAAACGGACGCGGCAGGGATACTGTAGCTCTGCAAATTTGTCAAAACACTTTTCTGGACCATATTTCAACGTAGAATCGTTCAAAACCACGTTTGGAACGATCCGGCAACGCATTCGGGCGCTACAGACGTCGAAACGCAAAAAGCGCAATTTTTGACCCCGGAGTCAAACAAGCTGTTTTAAAAAAGTTGAGTTGTTTTATTAATACAGAGTGGTTTGTGAGTGTTTTAAAGTGGAAGAGCAAAAGAGTGGATACTTTTTGTAAAGTATTTCGAAGCCTTTCCGATATGACGCGCGCCCGCCCGGAGTCCACTATTCATGCGCTACTTCTGACACGCTCCTTTCTGAGGGGTTCTTGCAAGGCAACATTGGGATCGCCAGGGATTAATTTTTTGAGCAAGACACACGCATTTCTGAGCGGTTTTTGCAAGGCAACATTGGGATCGCCCGGGATTAATTATTTTATATGGTATGTCCTCTATCGAATGAGCCATGAACGGAGAAAATCGGTTGAGACACAAAAAAGTTATCTTGGTGGAACTTTTTTTACTCTGGGGTCAAAAATTGCGCTTTTTGCGTTTCGGCGTCTGTAGCGCTAGAATGCGTTGCCGAATCGGTTCAAAAGTGGTTTCAAGCGATTCTACGTTGAAATCTGGCCCAGAAAAGTGTTTTGACAAATTTGCAGAGCTACAGTATCCCTGCCGCGTCCGTTTGAATTGTGGGTGTCGGGTCGACTTTTGCGATATTGAACTCGATTTCGGGGGTTCTCGGGGGCGCTGATTACGAATTTGGCATCCGTTCAGTGTTTAGATGATGTTTGCACATACCTATGACGAATTTGCATGCAACGGTACCACAAGCACAGAATTACGGTTCCAGGGCCCCATGGGAAGTTAGGGTGTTGTATGTTGATTCCGAGGTTTTGCGTGGCGCTTATTCCAAATTCGGCATTAGTTTTGCACTCCGATGCGTCAGCAGGCCAAAACAGCATAGGAGTCGCTATGCATAGGAGTTCAAATTTGTGTAGTATACTGCGTCCCCTGGACGACTTGCCTGGTACCGTAATTAAGCCCATGGGCTTAATTTCGGTTTTGAGGGTTTCCAATTGCGGAGTCTGGCGCCGAAATTAAGCCCACGGGCTTCACTACGGAAAGTTCCTTTCTTGCCGTATTTGGGACTCTGGCAAGTTTGCCAATGATTAGAGCAATATAGCAGTTGAAAATATTATTTATTGAAAAAAAATTAAGCCCAGGTGGGCTTAATTTTTGGGTGGCCTTAATTATGGAAAAAACCCGGTACTTAGCAGGAAAGGCTTCGTATCTTGTGCGTCAGAATCTGGTTGAGCCAGTTTGGTACACTCAAGGTTCAAATCTTCACGAATGTCTAAACGCGAGAATCTTGTACGCTGTTGATCATTTCACAATTGGGTGTTTAGGGTGTTGCCCAGTTGTAACGGAGCGAAAGAAATGAACCATTGCGATTTCGAATTCGCACTCGAGATGTACAGGGTCTGTAAAAAAGTGAGACCCTTACTTCGCCGCCGCCGTTCTCAAGCTTGGCTCCATACAATCAGGCCGAAATGTTGGCACGCCATAGTACATGGTGTTTTCCACCAACATCAAAATTTCAGCCAATTTGACCCAGCAATCAAAAAATGACGCCAGTTTTCGCAACGCCATGTCGGAAATCGCGTGCAATGGCTTTTCAATGGAGGATGTCGAGGATATCGTCCTCCTCCTCGACGTCCTCCATTGAAAAGTTGTTGCACGCGATTTCCGACATGACCTCTCGGAAATTGGCGTCATTTCTTGTTCGCTGCATCAATTGGCTGAAATTTTGGTATTTCGTCAACAAGCTGTTTTAAAAAAGTTGAGTTGTTTTATTAATACAGAGTGGTTTGTGAGTGTTTTAAAGTGGAAGAGTAAAAGAGTGGATACTTTTGTAAAGTATTTCGAAGCCTTTCCGATATAACGCGCGCCCGCCCGGAGTCCACTATTCATGCGCTACTTCTGACACGTTCCTTTCTGAGAGGTTCTTGCAGGGCAACATTGGGATCGCCCGGGATTATTTTTTTGAGCAAGACACACGCATTTCTGAGCGGTTGTTGCAGGGCAACATTGGGATCGCCCGGGATTAATTATTTTTGCAGACAAAGTTGTTCGTAAGACAAGGGTTAAAAAAACAAAAGGATTTCTTTAGGAATGACCGTTCAGACCGGAAAGGACTGCCTCAACGTAAGCTTTCAAACGGTCGAACGAATGCCGTTCTACAACGTAAGACGAGCGAGTTAGGGCCCATTTGCTGTTTGAACCTTTGGGTTACTGTAGTTCGCGATATTCAAACGTTTGAGTTTCGACCAATAGAAGAACAAATGATCAGTGAGTCAAGAGCTATCCAGCAACTCAAGATCGTCTCTCTACGACGCACGCTGAGCGAGTTAGAGCGATTCCTATGCTAAAAACGCAAGAATGTCGCTTTTCGTGGTGCGTGCTTGCGTCATTAACAAAAATTTTAATGCCAACCGAAAGAGCACGTCGAGACCTTTTAGTTGACCTATCGCACGCCGCTCTACGACGTAAGACGAGCGTTTTAGAGCCGTTTTGCGATTTGGACTTTCGGGTTACTGTAGCACGCGCAATTCAAACTTTTGAATTTCGTCGTCTCCTAACGGAATTATCAGTGTGCCGAAACCTATTCAACGAACTCAAGATCGTCTCTCTATGACGGAAGACGAGCGAGTTAGACAAGTTTTGCGTTTTAAACCTTTGGGTTACTGTAGCTCCCGAAATTCAAACTTTTGAGTTTCGACGCATGGAAGAACAAATGATCAGTGAGTCGAGAGCTATCCAACCAACCCAAGATCGTCTCCGTACGACGCACGCTGAGCGAGTTAGAGCGATTTCTGCGTTAAAAACGCGAGAATGTCGCTTTTCGTGTTGCGTGTTTGCGTAATTAAGAAACTTTTTTATGCCAAGCAAAAGCGCACGTCGAGACCTTTCAGTTGACCTATCGCACGCCGCTCTACGACGTAAGACGAGCGAGTAATAGCCGTTTTCAGTTTGAACCTTCGGGTTACTGTAGCGCGCGCAATTCAAACTTTTGAATTTCGAAGTCTTTTAGCGACATTACCAGTAAGTCGAGAGCTATCCATAAAGCCCAAGATCGCCTTCCTACGACTTACCAACGCCTAGATATGAGAGCGTGACGGACGGACGGACGGACGTACGTACGTACGCACGCACGAAAAGCTCTCGTAGGGGTTCGCCCGGCTGCGAAACAAGCTGTGTGTGTAAAAAGTTCAATCTATACTTTGTGTCTGTCAAATCTTGGTGAAGAGTATAGTGAGTTGGCAAATTGGCAATTTGGCAAATTGTGGCGTATTTCTATGCAATTCCACAATTGCAAACAATTTTGTTTGTGTTACAAATTATCCGCGGTCTATGCTCTTTCCATTTCTGAAGAAATTTCGCCGCTAGTCCATCAGGCGACAAAGTCGATTTTCGACATTCTTACATTTTTTATTGAAAATATCTCTAAATTGCAATATTTCAAAACTGTAGAACCATGTTACAAATGCTTATTAGCTTACGACCTTTCAATTTCTGCATTCACATTCGTCAATAAATGACGTTTTATTTTTGTCAATTTATGAAATTTTGACAAATAATTACGTATTTCTATGAAATTCCACATTTGAAAAAAATTTCTTTTGTGTTACAAATTGTCCACGGCCTATGCTCTTTCCACTTCTGAAGAAATTTTGCCGCTAGCTCATCAGGCGAAAAAGTCGATTTTGGACATTTTCATATTTTAATCGTAAATATCTCCAAATTGCAATTTTTAAAACTGAAAAACTATGTCACAAATTCTTATTGGCTTACGACGTTTCAGTTTCTGCATTCACATTTGTCAATAAATGACGTTCCATTTTTGTCAATTTATAAAATTTCGACAAACAATTGCGTATTTCTATCAAATTCCGCATTGACAAAAATTTTCTTTTGGGTTACAAATTATCAGCTGTCCGTGCTCTTTCCATTTCTGAAGAAATTTCGCGGCTAGCTCATCAGACGAAAAAGTCGATTTTCGACATTTTTGAATTTTAATTGTGAATATCTCGAAAATGCGAAATTAGCAACAGAAACGGACATCGGATCCGTACTCAGCGACCTCGAGTTTACTTGACCATATATGTCACATATTTTACTTCGGTGCCACGGAAACACAGACACACACACACACGCACACACAGACACACATTGTCAACCGTATATATACACCTCGCCGCGCTGAGGCGCGGCGAAAAAACACCATGTAGGTGTTTTTGATTGTGCCAAAATTTTGGCCTGACATATGGAGCCAAGCTTCAGAACAGTGGCCGCAAAGTCAGGGGCCTCACTTTTTTCGCTCGGCCTCAGCCGAGCGAACCCTATCAAGAGCTCGGCGTGCGTGCGTGCTTACGTATGTAACGTGCGTACGTACGTACGTACGTCACGCTCGCTTCGGGCTTAATAACTCGCTCGTGCGACGTCGTAGGATGGAGTTTGAGACATCGGCGAGTAGCCCGCGGACTCCTCTAGCCACCTGAGTAGACAAACCGAAAATAAGTTTTCAAAGTCGCGCGCTACAGTATCCCAAAGTGGGGTCCATTTTGAGACAGAAGTTGACCGAAGCTAGTCAAATCGCATATCAAAGTGAAGCGCTCGAGCTCCTGAGCACGAATCCGACAACAAAAAGTTTCAAAAGTTTAAACAGAGAGCTACAGTAACCAAAACGCGTCGAAAACTGGAAACGACACGCTTGCTTCGGGCTTAATAACTCGCTTGTCTGACGTCGCTGGGTTGAGGTCGACACATCGACGGGTAGCCCCCGGACTACTCTCGCCATCTGAGTGTTCAAAACTGAAATAAGTTTTCAAAGTCGCGCGCTACAGTATCCCAAAGTGGCGTCCGTTTTAAGACAAAAGTTGACCGAAGCTAGTCAAATCACATATCAAAGTGAAGCGCTCGATCTCCTGAGCACGAATTCGACAACAAAAAGTTTCAAAAGTTTAAACAGAGAGCTACAGTAACCAAAACGCGTCGAAAACTGGAAACGACACGCTTGCTTCGGGCTTAATAACTCGCTTGTCTGGCGTCGCTGGGTTGAGTTCGACACATCGACGTATAGCCCTCGGACTACTCTCGCGAACTGTGACGTCGAAATAATAACAAGTTTTAAAAATTGCGCGCTACAGTATCCCGAAGTAATGTCCGCGAAAAGTCAAAACTTTATCGAACCTAGTCGAATCGCATATCAAAATGAAGCGCTCGACCTCTTGAGCAAGAATCCGACAACAAAAAGTTTCAAAAGGTCAATGAGAGGGCTACAGTAACCAAAACGCGATGAAAACTGCAGATTTTGGTTTGTTATATCTTGGCACTCGTGCGTTGCAGAGCGGCGGTCTTGACATCGCTGAATAGCTCACTGCAGGCCAACATAAAATCATGCTCACAATTAACCTGTACTTTTGCGCTAGATTCCAGCGTCTTTTTTTAAAATTTAGTCGGAAAAGATGATTTTCTTGGTGTGAAGAATGAAACCCGAGCGATACCAATGTTGCGTAGCAAGACCACTCCAAAAAGTGTAGTCGCGAGGAGAGTCAAAGACGCTGCACGAGACCGGAAAGGGCCTTGCTACAATCTCAGTAAAAATTCAAAGCTCAAAACCACTCCGCTTTTTAAAAGAGACTTGTTGCCATAATTGCCATGCTCATTTGAGCTTCTTTTATGTCCGCAAGATATTCATGGAAATCTGATTTGGATGAATTTACATCTGTTTCCGTTTTGGCTATACATAGGGTATGCCCAACCAAACAGTCGTGTCAGTTACTAGCTATGTAGCTAGCTAGCCTTTGACCAAAATATGCTCCCTCAGGTAATTGTTCTTACGAAAATTGTTTGCTATCCACGTGCAACGTGAAGCGCGACCATTCAGGGGCAATACTCCTGGTGGGAGGATCGAGGGCCTTTTCTTCCTCAGCTTCAGACTATTCCTCAGCCCTGCTCACATTCTACCCATCAAACTCCACCTTCGAAGAGCGCCGTGAGCGGCTTCTTGAAGCAAGAATTTTTCCGTCAGTGGCAGTAAACTCTGATGGCACAATTGTCGTGGCTGGAGGAATAAACGATAGCTTTAAATCGTTCAATAACCGCATCTGCTCAAGCGAATTGTCCTTCCTATCCAGCAGAGGATTTGTGAATGGTCCCCAGTTGAACTACGTCGTTAGACTGGGAAACAACAACGCTGTGTCGGCTGGTGAGTCACCAGACTGAATATGGTAGCAAAGCAAGCCCTATCGAGTGTAGCGTTAGGTGTCTGCTTTGATTCTCTACACCACAGGGAACAAGTTCATTGTTTGTGGAGCGTACAACGTCTCACTCGATGATGATTACTATGGGTCGCTAAGACCACTTACGAATGAGACTTACTGTGAAGTTTTGGACGCCATAGATGACTACAACGATTGGGCAGTCACAAGTGACCCGATTCCCAGTGTTGTCGCCTTTAGTAGCACTGTCGCAATTGGAAAGTACCTCTACGTCGTCGGCGTCTGCTACGATCGTACCGATCCACCTCAGTGGCCTCCGAACTTTTATTGCCAACATCATCCTTTGTGGAGATACGACTTAATCCAAGGAGGTCCTTGGAAAGAGCTTGCCGAACCCCCATATGTCACGCAAGGAGCATGCGTGACCGCCCACTATATTGGGGGGAAGCATTACATCGTCTCTTGCGGAGGCTTTCCAATGTCGAACTTCTGCCGGCGCTATAACGTGGAAAATGATCGGTGGGAAGACTTTGGACGAATATCAATTGGAAGGGCGTATTGCGCTCTGGTTGAGTGCCATGGTGACTTGTTCATATTCGGTGGGGTGGACGCTGGGGTTGAGGCGACCTCGACCATTGAACAATGGGATCTAACCACTGGGAAGTGGGCTCTGCTCAACGCCACCATGCCCGTACCACTATGGGCATTGGCCGCTGTGCCGCTGACACCATCTTGTGTTCAGTGATATCGTTAGAGGCCATTTCTCAGACTGTCCGTATCTCATGCGCCACCTGCTGCAAGGAATCCTTTTGTTTCGTACGGCTGTGCTTGGTCTTTAGACTATTTGGGCGCCATATCAGTGTAGGGTTCTGCTACCGTGTTGTTTGGCTGGGAACAGTTCATTGCTGTGCTAACTGCTAATGTCCCTGTTTTACATTTTGTGACCTAGCCACAGGACTTTGCCTTAGCTCATGACTTCACCTGCCGAGTTCACTGAAGCTGCCACCGTTCATAGCAGCACGTACTCTTCATTGAACAGTCAGCCAGTGATTCTACAATATTCCAAAGAGAGTCAACTGGCAGCTGACAGCTATACGGAGTGGCCTGTTCTTTCGCTGTTAGAAGAACGCTGGTCTCCACACGCTGAGCTCTTCGTGAAAGCTGATCAAAGAACATCATTGTCAGTGGTGACACAGAGACCGGTGTCAGGCTTCAAAAACGACTCGCCATGTGATTTTCTCGAGGCAACTGCGCACGAGTTGCGCCGCTTCAGCTCTTTTGACGTCGACACAGTTGAAATGTTGCACGACAGAGGAATATTGGTCCGCGATTTTTGGTTTTGGTTCCACGATGGGCCGGGACAGATTTTCCACACGACATACAAGGAATTCGTGGTCCATCAACATCGTTTGGTTCGTCGCTCTTATGCAGTTGTCAAACGGCCGCCAATAACACCTCTCATACACAGTCTCTGACATCATCATGACGTTTTTCAGACTCTTGCCACTTCCGACGAAAGTGATACAACTTCGGGAACTTATGAGTCACCATCAACGAAACTTCCTGCCACTTGTTCAGCAGTAGGTTTTCTGCATTATCGTAGTACACGTTGCATTCTATGAGCCAAACTGCGGTATTCAAATGGAGAGAGGCATCCGACGGGTCGCTTGAAAGTTTCAACGCGATCTTTCATGTGACGTCAAAAATATTCCTATTTGTAAACACGCACCAAGCAAATCCAAATTTTCAACACTTTCAGCACTGAGCGGGTCTAACTCGTTCGGCCTACGCGTATGAATCTTGAAAGCCCTTGACCTGTTCATGCAATGTTAAGACTCTTCAATTCGTACAACACGGCCATGGAAGTTGATATTTTCAACGCTTTTGCTAACGAAGCAAGGCTAACTCGTTCCTCCTGCGTCGTAGCGCCACATTTGGCACGCCGTTTCAATTCAATGCCGAAACTTTTTCCTGTATAAAGGCCGATTCACAATGACCGCAGGTTTAACCGCAGACGAAGGCGAAGGTTTGGCCGCAGGTGCAGGCGCAGGCGCAGAATTGACCGAAGGATTCGCTAGATTCACAATAGCCCCAGACTGCGGCGCAGACTGGAGCGCAGAAGTTTGAATCGCGCAGGTCTTCCGACGATAACTCTACTGCGTAAAAGGAAGAAAAGGGTCATTTAAATGTTCCATCGCTAGGCAATTTTCGATGTGCTTTGAAATGGTTATTGTAGAATTATTCCAAAACCTGACTTTCATTCATTAGTCTTAATTACAGCTGCATTTCATTGGGACGCACTCAATTCCTCAACTCTCGGTGGTTGGGCTTGACCAATTATACCTTATCAAGTGAATGCGCCATGTATGTAGATACTGTATGAGTGCGCGTGGCTAGACCCGGCGCTTTCAAACGACCTGCGGCCAACCTGCGCGCAGAAAGTAGAAAGTTGGTCAACTTCCTGCGTCTGCGCCTGCGCTCCTTTCTGCGGCGAACCTTCGGCTATTGTGAATCTAGCGTGCGTCTGCGGACAAACCTGCGTCTGCGTCTGCGTCTGCGGAGGACCTGCGGCCATTGTGAATCGGCCTTTAACACGCACAACGGAAATCGACAATACACTCTCGCGCAGGCCGTCACTCCCGCCTCTCGGCACACAGTAGGCAGCTTTAGCATCTACTTGCATCAGGTGTGCGTCAGACTTTGCGCTGCGGATGGGGGGGGGGGGGGCGGGGCGAAGGGAAACTCAAATCCTTCAGTGTGCTGCAAAATATGAGCTGCTTTGAATTGCCCTACGCTTTGCAGGAGGAGCAGAATTATGCAAGTCGTACCATTTCTGGGGAAGGAACAATCAATCTATCGAATCCATCGACTGCTCTTTACGACTATGTAGGGTGAGTATTGCAATTTTGTACGATCAAGCGTTATTAGCGCCTACAGTCGTGGCCTGGCACCACATATTATGTACCTATTGCGACATGCTGGCACAGTCTGTACTCGGTACACCAGGGCGTACTTCCTTACTGGACTCTATTGTAACACGTTGTGTGAGCCTCTGATTCAGAGTGCCTTCAAGAGAGGTAGCACCTTCCTTGTTCACAAGGTGGAAGTCACATCTGCATGCTTATAGACTTCCATTGAGCCTTCTTGCGGTCATCCTTCTTATAATCGTCATCAGCATCGCTGTTTTGTTTCTGCTGCAAGGTCGCACTGCTTTTAAAGGTGATCCACATCCAATTCCAGATGGTGAGCCACCCTTTGTGACGTTCATTCGCTGCACACCTATGCCAGTGTGATAGGTGGTTTGTGCGGCAGTTTTGTAGTGCAGGAGGGAAGCGTGTGACGTCAGTGTGCGCAGAGTTGCGCCTGGCAGTTGGTTGGGTTGCAGATTGACAGGAGAATTGATTGCATTCAATTCACTATCGTTTGCATGTTGTGCCATATTATACAGGGCGTTCAACGGAATACCCGTCGTCTTAGTCACTCGGCGTACTGATCTGTTGCGTGCGCTCATCGAACTGGCTCATACTTTCAGCGATAATAGTCTAACTTTAAAAGCGGTGCCAACTTGAAGCTTTGCAACTCACGGTGTGGTAACATCGAAGAGACGTTTGTTAAAAGAATCTGCGCAAACGCATGCTAATATTATATGCGATTGCAAATGAATTGATTCCACTGTGCAGGTTTTGTGAAATCAAAAGTGTTTGTCTTCATTTTGTTCAGGTGAGATCCTTCTTATTGGTGGATCAAGTGACTCGTCCACAAAATGTACCCGTATTAACTGTTATGGCTCCGTCGAGCTCTATTCGTTCTTTCCGTCGAATGGGACGTTCAAGAGGCGTAACGAGCGGTTGGTCAAAGAAAGGGCCTACTTATCAGCAGCTGCCCTTTCTTTCGATGGGACAATTGTTGTGTTTGGAGGACGGCCATATTCAAGCCGGAGGTGTCGACAATTGGAGTTTCTTTTTCCATCAAGCGATAACTTCACAGAGGGGCCTCCCTTGAGCGCAGACTGGTGCTTCTCGCAAGTCTGGACAGCAGACACTGGTGGCGTCGTAACCAAGGGTGGGAAAGAGTGGTAGTTCAACTTAGCAGCTTGGTACGTAGTTACATCGCCCCGTCCCAGCGCGGCGAGTATATAATATACGGACGCTCTTGTCCGTTTGTTTGTCCATGTGTGTGTCTGTCTGTAGCTCAAGGCAGGAATGACGGTTGGTGCCACTCGATGGACTTGATCATGCTGACTAACGTGGCGATGTCCGTTCCCGCTGCTAATCTCGAAATTTCGGGCAATTTACAATTAAAATATGAAAATGTAAAAAATGACACTTGTTTGTTTCGACAAGATTAATTGCTGAAAACGGGATAGGTACGCGATGGAATTATGACATAGTTTCGGATTTTAGAAATAACGAAATTAGTGATATTTTCAAGGGTGCAGTCAAAATTCGCAAATTTCGACAATTTCAAATAGCTTAACATCCAATTGTCTTTGCAGTGATACATATGTTGCAGTCAATGCCCGTCTTCAGTCAATGCCCGTCTAGAAGGCCATCACCTGATGCGTCAGTCAATCCCCGTCTTCCTTGGGAAAAGGCGGCCATCGCCTGGTCCGTCGGTAGCCGTCTTCTGCTCGAAAAGACGGCCAGCGCCTGATGGACCAGTCAATCGCCGACTTCAAAGTGAAAGCTGTCGTAAGCGCTAGCAGAGGGAAGGGGCACGGCCGGCCTAAGCGGGTGGTGAAGTGTGAAAGGGAGTATTTATTCCACTTGTTGTTTGCACTAAAACTCTGCCAGCGTCGCGCCTGGCGGGTCTCAGCTGAGGCTTAGCGCGACCACCAACTTCAGGGCGCGCTCCGCGCGCATTGAGGTCGGTCACCGATCGCGCTTTGTTATTTTTAACCTTTGGGTTACTGTAGCTCGCGAAAATCAAATTTTGAATTTCGACCAGTTGAAGGACAAATGATCAGTGAGTCGAGAGTTATCCAGTGAGCTCCAGATCGCCTCTCTACGACGAACGACGAGCGTGTTAGAGCCATTCTAGTACTAAATGGTCGAAAGTCGATTTTCGTGATGCGTGTTTTACCAATTGAAATTTTTTTTCAGATCGGATGAAAGAGCACGTTTCAATAGGTGTACCTGGCACACCCTTCAAAGCGATTAGCGGATATAATTTCAGATAAATCCACCAATTTTTAACAATTTCAAATGTCTGTTTAGCACGGATGGATTTCCATGGATGTGTCAGTTAAATTGGTGTGCGTGCGTGCGTGCGTGCGTGCGTGCGTGCGTGCGTGCGTGCGTGCGTGCGTGCGTGCGTGCGTGCGTGCGTGCGTGCGTGCGTGCGTGCGTGCGTGCGTGCGTGCGTGCGTGCGTGCGTGCGTGCGTGCGTGCGTGCGTGCGTGCGTGCGTGCGTGCGTGCGTGCGTGCGTGCGTGCGTGCGTGCGTGCGTGCGTGCGTGCGTGCGAGCGTGCGTGCGTGCCTGCGTGGGTGCGTGCGTGCGTGCGTGCGTGCGTGCGTGCGTGCGTGCGTGCCTGCGTGCGTGCGTGCGTGCGTGCGTGCGTGCATGCCTGCGTGCGTGCCTGCGTACGTGCTTGCATGTGTGCGTGTGACAGTGCGAGCGCTCACCCGGTTTTATTAATCACGACGATTAGTGCGATCTCACCAGCTGGATAACGCCGATGACAGTCTTAGCCCATAGTCTCCGGACTCCAGAGGAGCACTAGCCCCTGCCGGCGCAAATTGGGTAGAGCGCTGGGCTCAACCTGTGTGTAGGGGGTCAATCCGGTCGAGTCCAGCTCTGTTATAATAGACATCCCTTAGTGTACACACCGGACAACGCAATTTTCACCTTCAATTCACAGGCAACCACGTGTATGCTAGTTCGCTGAATCGATCAGTGAGTCCGAGTCATACGGTTGTTGGTGGCATGGAAGTCAATGGCGATTACAGCACGTGGCTCGTTATTGAACAAGACGGCCCACTTCTGGTCTCTCCAATATTTTCGGCTTTAATAAACAATTCCATCTACACAACTGGGCGTTGCTACGACAATAACTGCGATACTGCTAGCCACTCATTATGGCGCTACAACATTCTTCACAAAGGGCGCTGGCAGCGGCTGATGACACCACCTCATCCCATCACTAGCCACAACTGTGCCTCATCTTTTCGTGACAACGGGCGGACCAACCTTGTTGCTTGTGGAGGTGGAAACCTGCCCGACTCTTGTCAACGGTACAGCATCGAAGACGACAAATGGGAGGATTTCGCTCGTTTGAACGTTGCAAGGGAGCATTGCGCCCTTGTGGAATTCCACGGCAGCCTCTATGTTTTCGGCGGGTGGGAAGCTGGCTTGGTCAAGGACGACGCTTTGTCCAGCGTCGAGCGATGGGATCCCTCCAGTGGAGAGTGGACCCTTCTCGAGGAAGAAATGCCCGTGCCACTGGGAGGACTCGCTGCAGTGGTGGCTCCCTAGGGCACTTTCTGATAACAAAAGTTTGATAGAGATTCTGTTGTTTGATCCTGGGAGATTTGCAGCACTTCAGTCAAGGCCGACACATCGCGCGACGCGCCACTGCTGTTACCGTTGCGCGGAAGAGACTAAACTGCGTTTATGTGTGAATGAATAAGACGCCGTACAACACAATGTGATTAGACGTTCGGTTTACGTGCCTACTTGTTGACTGCAACCGCTGTCACTGAAAATCAATATTGTCAACAGAACGTTCGAACGCCGCATGACGGTGGGTTAGAATCATTGTGTAGGTTTAATCTCTGCGCGTCGTTCGATATTTGTGGTCGGGTTACGGTAGTTTCGTCTTGGTCAGTGTTGCGAAATTTGCCGCTTCAGCGTTCGATCGCTGTTTCGGCGCGAATTCAAAGTTGTTTCGAAAGGAGCAATTCAACCGAGAATGGATTTTCTGTGGATTTTCGTCTTGTTTTCGTTCTTGTGTTGCTGTTTGAGCGACCGGGTCGCTTTGGACACCGACTATAAGCAGGACAAAGAAGACAGAGCTTGGAAAGAGAAGTCCCGAAGCAAACTGGGCGAGTTGTACGAGCAACTGTTCTTCAAAGTGCCCGAAAATGAGAAGATTTTGAAGAAATCGCGCGAAAAATTCGCGAAATTCGATCAGAAGAAGAAAGTACGGTACTCAATCCGCGCAGGACACATCGCGCTGTACGCGCGCCTGTTCAAACACTGGGCGGAAACCGAGGGTTGGAGTGGGGAGCAAAACGAAGACGAAAACGCTCGCTATTTTCGATTTCCCGAGCCCTATTTGCAGAAATTGGACCCCGATTTGGAGAAAGGCTGCTCCGAGGACCTTTTCAAGTGCATTGACGCCGCTTACGAGCATGTGAGTGTGAAAAATTGTGATTTTTGAAGTTTTCATATTTCCAATAGAAATCTAGCGGTTTGCATGACGATTTCGGGCTTTCCTGGTGCGCCAATTACGAATCTGTCATCGTTTGAGTGTCACAAAGTCAATTTTTACCATATTTCACTCAAATTTCAAATTTTAAGGTCAAGTCCTTCTATGGCTTCTCCTCAGGCCGCTTTCTGGCCGCCAAACCCAATCTACTCGATGGGCTGCAGACAACGCTGCCACTAAGCAAAGACGACTATGACAATTTCCACAAAGACAATAGGCGTTTCGATCTCTCCTTGTCCTATTACTTTTGCTGGTACAGTGTTCTGCGCGCGCCACTGTTGAAAAATCTCCCCTACTGCCGATTTGGGAACGTGTCGCAGGAATTTAGGGTGAGAGCCTGACGAAAATCGCGTAATATTTGGAAATTTTAGCGTGTTTTTTTTTAGTGGCCCTTCATCTACAACTACAGAGAGTATTTGGATGTCAAAGGGCCATTGACTATTGAAAGTCCTGCGTTTGTTCTGGATGGCGAAAATAGGGTCGAACCTCAAATTGACGTTTTGAGCGAGACTCCTTACGAATGCGCAATGTTTAGGTGAATGATTGGTAACCTTTGAACTTCTGTAGCTATGTACATACACTAAACTGTAACTCAAAGGGCACAGTGTACTCCACAGAATTCATCAATAACAGGGTTTGGATATGTACAAAGCTGCGGTTAAACATACTCTCAGCTCAAAACTACGCAGCTAAACCTACGCTACAGTAGACATCTCGATTCGACACACAACACTGCAACCTTGGAACTATTTAACTTGCGTTTGAGCTAATGCTTGTACTAGTACATGTTGTGTACTGTATCAAAAATTTCAAAATTTACTTTAGTTTCTGTCCCGATCCTTGCTGCGGTCGGCGCTCATTGGACCGCTACAGTGCCTCCCAGCGGTGCCTTAGTAAATGCGAGAAAAATATGCAGAAATCCAAAAACGCTCCAATTCCTATGATCGCCTCTAGCCCGTGTCATTTTCGGTCGAGGCAAAATCAAAATTTACCAAACTTGATCAGAAACGAATTCAATTTAACCTGCGATTGTGAGTCGAAGAAGCGGTTTTACGACGTTTATCTGGGATTGTGCGTGGATTTGGACGAATGCGCTGTGGCGGAGAAGAAAGGGAAGAAATTGTGCAAGGGTGAGGATGCGAAATTTATTCAAAATACTCGACAATGGAGAATGCGCGCAGAATGCAAAAATTACAGGCCTCGGCAAGACCTGTCTCAACACGCTCGGTGGCTATATGTGCGTCTGTGGCTTCGGTTACGAAATGAACGCAAATGGGGCATGCGTTGAGATTTTGGCGCCAACGTAGGTAGAGTCACGTGATAAAAATCCTTGTTGTTTTGGCGAGCTTTGCGCCGTTTGCCTGCATTGTTCTGTTGATGCGAAGCCCTGTTGAGTTGCGCGAATGTTTGGCTCTGTCGCTGCGCTGTTACGAGCACAGATCCATTGTTGTTTGTGCGAATAGACACACGTGAAAGGTCTACAAAGGACAATGCTTCACATACACATCTCAGGACCCAATTTGGCTTGGCATTTACAATGCATTAGGGGAGCAATTCTAGGATACGATTCTCATTGCCGAGCACAAGCAAACCAATTCTATTTGTCTTGTGTTCCACACTGAATACCGCACGTTGAATTTGTCCCACGCACTCGAAATGTAGCCTTTCTCCAAATATGTCAGAGTTCGCTACTGATATCTCAATTCCGCCGCACAACAGTTCAGCCGAACTTCGATGTGTGTGCACTCGACACACACTCGTCAGTTGCACATTCGGCATTTTCACTGAAGCGCACAGCTTTGCCGCGCCCAGATCTCGAGCAGAATTGCTTCCTCCTCCCATGGGGCGTGTATGTTTCCATCCAAGGGGCGCCTAGACGTCAGATCCAGGCTTTGTGTGCCATTGACGCACAAACCCCTCGGACTTAGAGGCGCTTAATTGGCGCCTGAGAGAGAGCTGTGTCAGTTCGCGCCCTTTCATCCTACCCCACCCCCCCCCCCCCCCACCCCCCTCCATCCATGCCAAGATGCGATTCAGAAGCGATGCAATTTCCAGAAGGCCGCAGATACTCGTCTGTTTTCGACACGGAATTGCCTCCTCGGCGCGCGAAGCGAAATTAGAAAACACTCGTTGGTCCGTGTCGCTCGCTCGTCTGAGCGCAGGGCTCTGCTTCTGATACGTGAAATTGGGGGGGGGGGGGGGGAGGAGTCTGGGAAGTGTTAACCCCCCCCCCCCCTCCCCCCAACCATATCCCCTCTAGAAGGTCCAACAATTTCGCCTACGGACCTATATTTTGTCCATTTGTAACCAAGAATTGAGCGAATTTTAGCACTCTTCTTGGCAGTTCTTTGGCAAGAATTGTAGTCGTTTGATTCTCCTCTAGTCCCCTCCTCCATGTTCCAGGAAAACCATATATTGTACATATACAGGGTGCGTAAATAATAGCGAGACTCCCAACTTTGTGGTCGCCGTTCTCGAGCCTGACTTAATCAATTAGGCCCAAATTTGGACACAGCGTGCTGCAGGATGTTTATGACAAATTGTGCAAATTTCGTGGAAATCGATGTAACGAACGGAATATGACGTCGTTTTGCCCAACCCCATGTCGAAAATCGAGTGCAACGCTTTTCAACCACGGAAGAGGAGGTCCTTGAGAACGGCCTCGGCCATCATCTGCTCTGCGGTTGAAAATCGTCGCACCGGATTTTCGACATGGGTTTGGGCAAAACGGCGTCATTTTGCGTTTGTTGCATCGATTCCTGTGAATTTTGCACATTAGGCCAGAAACACCATGCAGTACGGTGTGTCCAAGACTCCAAAATGGGGCGTGATACATTGAGTTAGGCTCGAGAACGGCGACCACAAAGTTAGGAGTCTCACTTTTATTTACGCACCCTGTACTAGCTCCCCCTCTTGTGGGTTTGACGCTCACCGTACGCCAACAAGACGTCACTACAACGTCAATGTAGTCGTGGATGCGCAACACATTGATTAACAAATTGGCCACACTTGGCGAGTCTGACCTGACGAAGGCAATAGTCCAACATTTTCTTCCTCACTCGATATGTTCCTACGTACGTGCTGGTAAGGCTGTCTTGTTAAGAGAGTACGTACATTGGAATGTTTTGTTGCGAAGTACAGTTCACTTCTCGCTCTAAGCTACCCTCGTTGACACATACATAGCAGCTTGCTTTTAACGCGGCGGCCGAAACAAAAGCAGCCGGAACTTGTGGGGGCCGCAAATGCACTGACGATTAGATTTGCCGTTCGTACGCCACTTTGTATGGTAGGCGAGTGCTTTCGAGACGCTCGCATTGCCAGTCTGTCAGCAAGCACACTCTGTCTGTGTGGACGGAAAGTCGTTTTTGCGACCGATGAACACATTTTATATTCCGTTGATGACTAGAAGCGGCTGCGTACACTTTATGGTCGGCTAAGGCGCGCCTTTTACGACTGTAGGAAGTTAAAGAAAGAGGGTGTGCGCAGACTACTAGGCATCGTCCCTCCAACTAGTCGAGTGATATCGCATTCTTCTGCATTTCTAGTTAAGAATCTGTAGCGTATCGGTGGGGGGGGGGGGGGGGGGGGGGGGGGGCGTCCGCCCCCCCCCCCCCCCGATTGCCCCCCCCCCTTCCCTACCCCGATGAAGCTACTAGCCTTGTGTAGCACAAATGGGCTAAATCGGCAAACTTTTTTGCTTATGGTGCGGCGCTGCGTCATTGAATAGCAAAATCCACAAAATTATCGCCTGAGGAGCTACAGTATGCTAATGCACTTTTGGCGAAATATCGAAGCCAGATTCCCCCTCCCCCCCCCCCCCCCAGCCGTCTGGCGCTGTGATAGACGCATATTATGGTTCTTAGAAAATCATCATAAGAAAATCTCTCTCATAAGACTCCCCCAAGAATATTTGTGTCGAGTAGTTCCGGCCAGCAGACGAGGAACGTGTTCTGCGGCGTTGCTCCGTAGACGAGAATTCACGCTTGACCGCTTTCTACCGTTGATTCCCATAGAGGGAGCGGAAACTTTTCCCGCCCCAACGCCTTTCCACTTTGCGCCCACGCGAAAAACGGAAATAGCAGTTTCTGCGAGGGCGTTGTACATAGTTACACTCACGCAGTTATGCACTACTTGATTCTTCTACCCACATAATTGTTGCCAACTCTATTTCTGACGAGTGGAATTCTTTGCACCGATGAGCGCATCTGAGTGATATGGCGAGTTACTGAAGTCAGGGAATTTTCCGACTTTGTGGCTCAGCAATATTAGAAAATGGGATGCGCCAGAAAGTCTGGCGACTTACATACATCTGTGTAATACTGAATGCATACATACCTTCGCATTGTCATGTGCCACAGTTTTGTCTTCACTCTTCGCGCCACAAGCTTCGCGTCTAAACTCAACGCACCTTTGTACCACAATTTCACGCCAATTTTGCGCCTCTTTCATTCTTCCTCCAATGTGGTGCGTTGTGGCTGGTTGATTGATGAGGCATTGTGGATTTGGTGACGTTTCGACTAGCCATTTGTCTAGTTCGCTGAACCTGCTGCGAGCCTGCAATTTCGCTGGTTGCCAGCCGACGTTAGTGGGCTGCGCATTGTGCTATGGGGTAAATATACCTACCTATCCTAGAGGCAAAGCAACACACACGTCGAGTTTTACGAATCCCCATCCAGTTCACGCTAGACTGTCCAATACGCCTATAGCTATGTAGACGCCTCATTGTCATGACGCAAAAGTTGTTGTAACATTTTTTTGAACATTTGCGTAGATTTTAGACTGAAGAAACTGTTGAGCTTTTAATCATGATACCTGCCATCAGTCCTTGTGTTGCAATAGAGAGCTCTATCTTGTGTTAGAAATCGTCACAGAGCGTAAAACAGTGTTAGTACTACTGGTACTAACCAAAGGTGGACGCTTATTGTCTCAGCCTACCTCAAGAAGTGGCGTTTATTGAAGAGGGGGCGCTTATTGGATGGTGGGGCGCTTATTGGAGGATTTGCGGTAACCATACGTTGTATGTAGGTTACGTATTCTTAGGGTCAGCGTTCTCTGCAATGCGCGCGGGTGCCCGTTCCACTACTGCAATAACGAAAACAAACGAGGCAACGCCCTTGACACAATGTGTCAGCTGTTCAATAGAACACAGTTCATAGGGAGATTTGCGCAAGATTTATGAATAGGGCGCAGTGCTCCAACCCCAACTTGAATCTGATGCGTACACTCTTCCGAAATGCGAAGACTTTTGTCTGCGGCGCATTGTGATTGTGAAAATTTCCCTACAGCGCTCAGTAATGCTCAAATTTGTGTTACATTGCGCTTAGGTTGTACATACATCACCTCCAATCCTTTCCCTATCTCCAGATCGGTTAGCGCTTGTGCGTATGACATTGACTCCTGTTGATTTGTAAACTCCCGAAAGTAGATGTTCGATTTATTCAGTGCAGCCCTCAGAAATGGGTAATATGAGCGACGGTCGATTGGCGGACGCCAGATACGTTCAGTGGGTGGTTTACGTTGGGCTGATGCCACCAGTATGCGCACTTGGTGTCGCGGCGACCGCCCTGTCTGTCTACATATTTACAAGGAGAGCTATGAGAAATTCTCTGAATGTGTACCTTGCGGCGCTGAGCTTCTACGATTGCCTGCTGCTCAGCTGCGCTTTGGCTTTGTACCCGCTGCTGGCGAGTTATGACTTGGACAGGAAGAATAGAGTGGTGAGGAGGAGGAGAAGATGATGATGAACAGGACGACGACGACGACGACGGCGACGACGACGACGACGACGACGGCGACGACGACGACGACGACGACGACGACGACGACGACGACGACGACGACGACGACGACGACGACGACGACGACGACGACGACGACGACGACGACGACGACGACGACGACGACGACGACGACGGCGACGACGACGACGACGACGACGACGACGACGACGACGACGACGACGACGACGACGACGACGACGACGACGACGACGACGACGACGACGACGACGACGACGACGACGACGACGACGACGACGACGACGACGACGACGACGACGACGACGACGACGACGACGACGACGACGACGACGACGACGACGACGACGACGACGACGACGACGACGACGACGACGACGATCGCGCACAATTGCAGCTCGCCTACGTATTCCCTCGCGTGACGCTCGTGGCGCTACCTCTGTCCAGGGTGGCCCAAACCGCTTCAATTCTGGCCTGTCTTGCGGTCACTGTAGACCGCTTTCTGGCCGTGCGCTTTCCCCTGAGGAGTCGCGCCTGGTGCACCACTCAGAACGCTTACAGGGCTGTAGCCCTCATAACCCTGGTTTCACTACTGTATCGCAGTGGGGGCTTTTTCGAGCTGACAATCAACAAAGGAATGTTGGCCCATACTGGCTTGAGACAAAACCGGCTGTACGAAGCCATACGCCTGTACGGCGACCTGCTGTTCATGTTCTTATTGCCATGGACGCTTATGGCGATCTTGAATGGACTGGTGACACTCTCAGTGCACAAAGCGTACATGGTTAGAAGAAGACTAACCCAATGCAGACTATTTAAAGCTGAAGATAGTCAGACAAGTCAGACGACTGAGAGAAGGGCGACGAATGATCAGGAAAGGTTGAGAAATTGCGGCTTATACTGTATTGAATAAACGTGAAAATTGTGAAAGAGCCCAAAGTTCAAAATCAGTGTCCGTAGTAGTACTGATATACTAACTGAATTTTAGGCTCACCGCTTTGAATCACTGCCAAATCATGTGCAATTAGCACTGCTCAACGTTCAAATTCAATCCTGGCTGGATAAGCATTGCTACCTCATGTCAGAGTTGAGCAATAATCACTCAATACTCCCAATGCCGACCTGGCAATAAGGGAGAAATCGACATGTAGCATAGGTACAGTCCCAGCGGGAAATTGCGTTGGAAAACGCTGTTTTGCGTTCGAAACTGCGTCCGCGGCTACAAAATTTGATATATGTATGTAGACTGGGTTACTTCCGACTCTGTCAACCAGAAGGATTTAACTACTGTCGCTTCTTCGCCCTGAAAATCCTTCAGATGTCACGAAGTTGGAGCTACCGTAATCCTGAGCCATAATCCAATCTTTCTGCCATAAATTGTGTTTGAGGACATTTTTGCGAGGTTTAGCAACATAACTTAGTAGAGTGGCTCTCAGCTCACCATGTCAATGCAAAATTTCTCACCTGATTAACATTTGTAATGCAAAACGTGGAAAAGACAAAAAACGCGTTTTCCAACGCAATTTCCCGCTGGGACTGTGCTGTATGTTCCCAATCGAATGCGCCATCGTCGCACGTATGTAAGTTTACCCGAGAGTGTATGTTACACATTGCATAGGATTCTAGCAATTTATCGCACGGAATGATTACATGTCCAACTGAACCACTTTCTTACCTTACAGCTGTACAATATTGCCAATGAAGCTCCTCAGACTCAGGCCTCCATTGACATATCAACTCCAAACTTCCTTTCAGAGAACGGCGTTGTACTCTTATGGCACTGTTCATCATCGTGACGTTTGTATTCACCAACTTCCCCTGGAATCTCAACAATATTCTGGAGGCGCTGTTCGGTCGCGCCGACATGGAATCCAACTACAAAGTCTACATGACGAGAAGAAGCCTGATTTTCGTCAGCAATTTTCTCGTCTGTCTCAATTCCGCCAGCAATTTTCTGATTTACTGCGCGCTGGGCAAGAAGTTTCGACGCATGTTCCTTTATTATCTGGGAAAGATGGTCTGCTTCTGCTTCGTGGGAGGGAAGAGTCGGTGGGTGACTAAGTAATGGGAGGATGCACCTGCGTGCGTACGTGCGTGGCGTGGCGTGGCGTTCCGTGGCGCGTGCGTGCGTGCGTGCGTGCGTGCGTGCGTGCGTGCGTGCGTGCGTGCGTTCGTGCGTGCGTGCGTGCGTGCGTGCGTGCGTGCGTGCGTGCGTGCGTGCGTGCGTGCGTGCGTGCGTGCGTGCGTGCGTGCGTGCGTGCGTGCGTGCGTGCGTGCGTGCGTGCGTGCGTGCGTGCGTGCGTGCGTGCGTGCGTGCGTGCGTGCGTGCGTGCGTGCGTGCGTGCGTGACTGCTTCCCCCATTGTTCCCTTCACCTGCCCGGCTTCAGGAAGCCCTGGCTCCCCTCCGTGGTCAGCCACCCGCCCTCCTTCCAGACCACGCGACGCAACAGCCCCGTCGACCCAGGCCCCCTGTTGTCTCACGTCTCCACCAATGGGAGGTCTCGTCTGCTGCTGACGCCCGCGGACACCCGCGGCGCCAGACACGTCCTGCAGAGAACTGCCTCGGAAAGCGGCAGCAGCTCGCGCGAGCTCTGCGTTCGCATGGCGGCCATTGAGAGGTCCGAGACGGGGTTGTGATCAGGATTGGATGTATGTGCGTACGTTGCATGTCGTGGAGGAACGTTCTATGACTGCTCGTCGAAAATGTCAGTGAGATGCGCGTGAATACTGTGGGTGAATTACTTCTACGTGCAGTTATCGTCCGTTAGGATTCCAGGAGTATGGTCCCCGTATTTGTAAAACGCGAACTAGCGAACGCGCAAACGTACACTGTAGCACCAAGCCCAAACCGATGCCTAAGCTTAAGCTTAATAAGCCCATGTTTAAGCTTAAGCCTAAGCCCAAGTCTAAGCTTTAGCCTAAGCCTAAGCTAAAGCCTAAGCCAGCGCGTAGGCCTAAGCCTAAGATAAGTCCACAATTCGAAGTCACTTTGTAGGTTGCTCTGCATGCATTTAACAATACGGGGACCATCCGAATGGTGAGCATCCGATATCTCCATAAGAATCTCATCATCTGTCCGTACAAAGTTCTCTTGATGTGTACGTCTGCGAGTTAACCGTTGCAAATATCCTCTTTCTGAATACAGCAGTTTCCTACTCTAATGACAATAGATTCGGCCTCACAGCTATGTACAGGGTTTTTTTTTTAATTGGCCAAATGGGAAACCCGAATATCTTCTGCTGTGGTGAAGCAATTCGAACGAAACTTTCACACAATATAGTCGACATATGTCCATGATATGTGTTATGCTGAGGTGTCAATTCATCTTTGTGGCCGCAAGTTACGAGGCGTCAACAAGCTTTGTCTAAAAACTGTGGCACCACGTTGGCATCAGTGTAAACTTGAGAGCGTGTGCGCGATAATGTGCACTGGATAGTGAAGTGCCGCTAGACATTTAGCCGACAATCTGGTGAGGTACCTATAGCCGCAATTGGTCTTGGATTTGTTCGGGTACCTGATCCACATATGGATCAGAAGATTCGCCGCAGGCACACTTTGCGCTTATAATTGTGGCAACTGATCCATAAATGGATCAGAAAAATTCGCCGCAGGTACACAGTGCAATAAAAGTGTCTAAATGAGACTCCACCCTATACAAAAGGGTATAAATGGGACGACGCCCTATTGAAAAGGGTATAAATGGGACGACGCCACATTCTTTTGGGATTAGTGCTCGATGAATCCACACAAAGATATGTTGAAATCTCAGCTGCTTGAAATTGTCGAAATTTAGAAATTCTGACAAAAACCTTGAAAATATACCTAAATTCTTTAATTATAAAATCTAGAACTATTTGCTAAATACTTGACAGACTATGCCCAATGCATCAACGCAAAGACACTGTGAAATTTAAGCTGTTTGAAATTGTCATAATTTGGGAATTTTGACAAAAACCTTGAAAATATACCAAAATTCGCTAATTATAAAACTTAGAACGAGTTGCTCAATACTTGGCAGGCTATGCCCGACACAACCATGTAAAGAAATTATAGAATTTAAGCTGTTTGAATTTGTCGAAATTTGGGAATTTTGACAAAAAACCTTGAAAATATCCCTAATTTCGTTAATTATAAAATCTGAAACTATTTGATAAATACTTGGCAGACTATGCTCGATACATCCGTGCAAAGAAAATTTGAAATTTAAGCCATTTGAAATTGTCGAAATTTGGGAATTTTGACAATACCTTTCAAAATATCCCTAATTTCGTTAATTATAAAATCTGAAACTATTTGCTAGATACTTGGCAGACTATGCTCGACACATCCGTGAAATCAAAATAGGATATTTAAGCCGTTTGAAATTGTCGAAATTTTGGAATTTTGGCAATACCCTTGAAAATATCCCTAAATTCGTTAATTATAAAATTTGAAACTATTTGCTAAATACTTGGTAGACTATGCCCGACACAACCATGCAAAGAAAATTTGAAATTTAAGCCGCTTGAAATTGTCGAAATCTGGGAATTTTGGCAATACCCTTGACAATATCCCTAATTTCGTTAATTATATAATTTGAAACTATTTGCTAAATACTTGGCAGATTATGCTCGACACATCCGTAAAAAAGAAATTTTGAAATTTAAGCTGTTTGAAATTGTCGAAATTTGGGAATTTTGACAAAAACCTTGAAAATATCCCTAATTTCGTGAATTCTAAAATCCAAAACTATGTCACAAATTCATCGCGTCTTATGCCCTGTCCATTTCAGCTAAAACTTTGCCGATACGACTTGCAAATGAAAGTGTCATTTTTGACATTTGCATATTTTAATTGTAAATATCTCGAAATAGCGAAATTAGCAACAGAAACGGACAACGGCACGTTACTCAGCGCATTCGACTCCATTGGGTGGCACTAACCGTCACGTCTAGTTTTTCCGTACTTACACACACACACACAGAGGAACGAACAGACAATAGCGTCCGTATATATGTTGCATCCACTTTCCGCAATCCAGCCAGATTGCGCAATCTGGAGGGTTTCCCTCCAGACTACGCAATATGGCGCGTTCTGGAGGGCGGCCCCTCCAAACCGCGCAATATCTGGTCGGCGGGGCTCAGCAGGCCTGAGCAGGAGGTGAATTAGATGGAGGTGTGTTCATCCCACTCACAGTGTGCACTAAAACTCTGTCGACGTCGCGCCTGGCGGGTCGAAAACTGAGGCTTAGCGCGACCACCAACTTCAGGGCGCGCTCCGCGCGCCCTGAAGTCGGTCACCGGTCGCGTTAAGCCTAAGCTTCGACCCGCCAGACTGCGACGCCGACTAGACTCTTGTGATCCGTTTCTGGGCGCAGGGCGAGCCTAAGCATAGCCTGATATGGAAGGAAACAACTTCCTGGTAAAAGAATTAAACGTAAAAGTTAAAGAATTCAACGTTCTAGCAGCTGATTGCACATTCTGGAGGGGCTGCCCTCCAGAAAGCGCCATATTGCGCAGTTTGGAGGGGCACCCCTCCAGATCGTGCAATATTGCACATTCTGGAGGATTGCGCCGTCCGGATGCAGCATATATACTCGCCGCCCTGGGGGGCGGCGAAAAAATGTAACTAGAAATTTGAGGTTGCACACGATTAAATTACGCAAAACTCGCACGTTTCTCAGCCAATTTTGATGGGGCTACATTCATTAGATTGAGAAGATTACAAGCTTTCATATGTTCCAAGAACGAGTTGCGTAGATCCCACATGGCGTTAGTTACGATACGTCAAAGTTGAGATCACCAGCCACAAGGCGTCATTCTTGGCCACCTAGGCCTCCTCGCGCAAGTCCGGTACTTTGGAGCCAAATTTCAGGCGTTGTATCTCAAGCACGATACATAGCACAGGGTTGATTCATCAAGCATATGAAAGGTTGTTTTATTTCAAATCTGATGCACTTAGTCTCACTCCATTGTGACGCAAATCGAGCAAGTTAGGAAAGTTTAAAGCCATACCAGTTTGCGCAAAATCTCAAATTTTTGGGACTCAACTTTGTAGTACTGTAACTTGAGCTTGCGATAGCCAAGAGCTGTATAAAAGCAACACATATCATGGACATAGTTGTGTGAAAGTTTCGTTCGAATTGCTTCACCACAGCAGAAGATATTCGGGTTTCCCATTTGGCCAATTAAAAACCAGGCAAGTCGTCCGGGGGACGCAGTATACTCCACAAATGTTAACTCCTACGCACGGTGACTCCTCTGCTGTTGTGGCCTCCTGGCACCCCCAATCGCAAAAGCAATGCTGAATTCGTGATCTACATCCCAAAATACCCCAGATTCGACATACAACACCCCTAGTTTCCTATGGACTCCGGGAACTGAAATTCTGCACTTGGGGTACGGTAGCATACAAATTCGTCGTAGGTACGTTCGAACATCATCTAGACACTGAACGGATGCCAAATTCGTAATCAACGCCCCCGAAAACCCCGAAATCGAGTATAATATTGGCAAAGTCGACCCGACCCCCATAATTCAAACCGACGCGGCAGGGATACTGTAGCTCTGCAAATTTTTCAAAAATACTTTTCTGGGCCAGATTTAAACGCAGAATCGTTTGAAACCACTTTTTGGAACGATTCGGCAACGCATTCGAGCGCTATAGACACCGAAATGCGAAAATCGCAATTTTCGACCCCGGAGTCGAAAAAGTCGCAGTGTAAGAAAGTTTTTTGTGTTTCGACCGATTTTCTCCGTTCATGGCTCATTCGATAGAGGACATCTGGGAAGGAGCAACAAGAGTGGTCTCGCCGCTCTAGCTGCTACCTAGCTCGCACAGCAGCCCGTCAAAGTCGACCCGGGGCCAAAATTCGCGATTTTTTCAAATTTGGCGCCAAAATGGGTCCCGCAGCGACCCAATTCTTTTTTTGCGTGTTCGGCACTATCGAGGGCTACAACATATCAAAAGATAGTATATACCATTATATGCAACTTTTTCGAGTTCTACCTTGCCCAACCCAATTTTCAGTACTTTAAAAATTTAAATTTTTGAATTTCCCGCCAACGGGGTCCCGCAGCGTGACCCCGTTTGGTGTCCACCCTGCCCACTTACTAGGCCTACCCAACGCAAAAGACCGTTTGGAAATCGGCCGCTTCACGCGCGAACGCCAGACGGGCAAAGTTTCTGCGTTTCGCGCACAATCGCTATATACTCCACACTTTTTTGTGGAGTATAACAAGTCTCTATTAAAAAGCGGAGTGGTTTTGAGCTTTGAATTTATACTGAGATTGTAGCAAGGCCCTTTCCGGTTTCGTGCAGCGTCTTTGACTCTCCTCGCGACTACACTTTTTGGAGTGGTCTTGCTACGCAACATTGGTATCGCTCGGGTTTAATTCTTTACACCAAGCAAATCATCTTTTCAGACTACATTTTAAAAAAAGACACTGGAATCTAGCGCAAAACTACAGGTTAATTGTGAGCATGATTTGATGTTGGCTTGCAGTGAGCTCTTAAGCGATGTCAAGACCGCCACTCTGCAACGCACGAGTGCCAAGATATAACAAACCAAAATTTGCAGTTTTCATCGCGTTTTGGTTACTGCAGCCCTCTCATTGACGTTTTGAAACTTTTTGTTGTCGGATTCTTGCTCACGAGGTCGAGCGCTTCATTTTGATATGCGATTCGACTAGGTTCTATAAAGTTTTGACTTTTTGCGGACATTACTTCAGGATACTGTAGCGCGCAGTTTTTAAAACTTGTTATTATTTCGACGTCACAGTTTGCGAGAGTAGTCCGAGGGCTACCCGTCGATGTGTCGAACTCAACCCAGCGATGTCAGACAAGCGAGTTATTAAGCCTGAAGCAAGCGTGTCGTTTCCAGTTTTTGACGCGTTTTGATTACTGTAGCTCTCTGTTTAAACTTTTAAAACTTTTTGTTGTCGGATTCGTGCTCAAGAGCTCGAGCGCTTCACTTTGATATGCGATTTGACTAGCTTCGGTCAACTTTTGTCTTAAAACGGACCCCACTTTGGGATACTGTAGCGCACGAGTTTGAAAACTTATTTCAGTTTTGAACACCCAGATGGCGAGAGTAGTCCGAGGGGTACCCGTCGACGTGTCGACCTCGACCCAGCGACGTCACACAAGCGAGTTATTAAGCCCAAAGCAAGCGTGTCGTTTCCAGTTTTCGACGCGTTTTGGCTACTGTAGCTCTCTGTTTAAACTTTTGAAACTTTTTGTTGTCGGATTCGTGCTCAGGAGCTCGAGCGCTTCACGTTGATATGCGATTTGACTAGCTTCGGTCAACTTTTGTCTTAAAATGGACCCCACTTTGGGATACTGTGGCGCGCGAGTTTGAAAATTTATTTTTGGTTTGTCTACTCAGGTGGCTAGAGGAGTCCGCGGGCTACTCGCCGATGTCTCAAACTCCATCCTACGACGTCGGACGAGCGAGTTATTAAGCCCAAAGCGAGCGTGACGTACGTACGCACGCACGTACGTACGCACACACGCACGCACGCCGAGCTCTTGATAGGGTTCGCTCGGCTGAGGCCGAGCGAAAAAAACCCTGTACATGTCACGTTTCACAACCAAGCCAGATGCTAGACAGGGTAGAGATGCCTACTATACCTGAAGCGTAGTAGTCGGAAGCTGAAGCGGTGGCGGTTAGTTGGAGTGGATAATTAAGGTTCTCCCACTCGATCTCTAATCAGTCCAATCACAGCAGTCGATCACACCGCGCTCGTGCTGAGAAACTGCCGGTTCTGCGGGCGGCCGCTTTGTCGGCTGGTGCCTGGTCGCTGCGCTGCTGGCTGGCTGGCCCAATTCGGTCCTGGTCCCAATCCCAGTCCCATAAAGGAGCTGCTGCCGCGCGAGCGCGCGCGCGGCGCGTGGGCCGGCGGCGGGGCCCAGCCCGCATAGAAAGCGGACATGCGGGCGAGTTGCCCAATTCCATGCTCGCGAGCCACCATGGCGGCCTTCTTGCGGAAGAACTGCCGGCAGAGTATGGCGCAGAGAACGCAGAGGAAGTTTAATGGGATCTCGGAGCCGCAGAGAGCCATGAGAGCCCAAATAACCCATTTGGTTCCCGGAGTGGAGGTGCTTCGCATCCGGCTGCTTGATGTGTCCGGATTGCTCAGCTCCTCCATCCGGACAACCATAATCACCAAACCATAGAGGTTGGCAGCTGCGCTGGCGAGCTGAATTTGAATATGTGTGGTACACCTCCTTTCATGATCAGTGATTATCTTTACTTGGTTCAAACTGACATTGAAGCCCCATTCATGACTCACAATAGCTTAGCAGGGGGTCTGTATTCAGGGTTAGTCGACTATCTAGATAGAGGTACATAGATACATATGAGGCGTTCTCCCGAAAAATGTTGTAAAAGTGGCCAGGGGGGGGTCAGCAGCCAGAAGCGCCACCCCATGCGTCTGATAGGTAGTTAAGTTTGTAACAGAGCGCCGCAGGTCCGGCCGCTCAATTCCTCCTCTAGCGGGAGTTATGACGACTTTTCTGAACCCTACACTTTCGCGGCGCGCCAGTATTTTCAACTTCCGCGGTGAATAACTAAAGGTAGACAGCAGACCGAGGGCTCAAATTTGGCACACTTATAGTGCCCAATACTAGCTACCACCTACAGAAGTTAGAAGTCTCTACGCTGCGTACAGCGTCGATACGGTAGCTCGGAGGAATAGGTTCTTTGAAGCGTTGTATCTCAAAAACGCCGGTACCGATCGGCCCAATTCATGGCCCATCTTATAGAGCGATCGATTCTGCATTGGACATGGTTGAGATTAGGGTGTCCCTCCTATAGGTATTTTTTGAGAAAATTGCAAATTTCGAAAATCGGTGCAGTTTCATTTCTAATGTTTCCTTAATATCTCGAAAAGAAACAATAATTCTGTGTCCGGTTGCCGTCAACTTATGCGCCTAAACATTCTTTACAATTCGTGTTCTTACAATGAATTTCGAATTCTGCACCAATCTCCAGAAATTCGACATTTTTTGAAAAATTTCGAAAACCGCACTTTGAGTGCATGTGGTGCGCTAGTTCGGACACACGTGGTCATTTAGACCAGTCTCGTTAACTCACCTCTATAGGGGCTATCTTTTACAGGAAACAGCTTCTGGCCAGTCGCTGCCGTTCGGGCTCGGCTAATGTGAGACAACGGACTTTGCCAAAATTTTGGGACGATTTCTATGGCAAAGTCCGTTGTCTCACATTAGCCGAGCCCGAACGGCAGCGAGTGGTCAGAAGCTGTTTCCTGTAAAAGATAGCCCCTATGGAGGTGAGTTAACGAGACTGGTCTAAATGACCACGTGCGTCTG
This sequence comes from Linhomoeus sp. GSCO2_2, assembly GCA_030248115.1. NCBI lineage: Eukaryota > Metazoa > Nematoda > Chromadorea > Monhysterida > Linhomoeidae > Linhomoeus > Linhomoeus sp. GSCO2_2. The sequence goes on from JASAMZ010010550.1 coordinate 117,903, forward strand.
AACTAGCGCACCACACGCACTCAAAGTGCGATTTTTCGAAATTTTCAAAAAAATGTCAAATTTCTGGAAATTGATGCAGAATTCGAAATTCCTTGTAAGAACACGAATTGTAAAGAATGCTTAGGCGCATAAGTTGACGGCAACCGGACAAAGAATTAATGTTTCTTTTTTGGGATATTAAGAAAACATTAGAAATGAAACTGCACCGATTTTCGAAATTTGCAATTTTCTCAAAAAATACCTATAGGAGGGACACCCTAATCTCAACGGGGTCCAATGCAGAATTGATCGCTCTACAAGATGGGCCATGAATTGGGCCGATCGGTCCCGGCGTTTTTGAGATACAACGCTTTAAAGGGCGTAATCTTCGGAGCTACCGTATCGACGCTGTACGCAGCATAGAGACTTCTAACTTCTGTAGGGCATAGCTGGTATTGGGCACTATAAGTGTGCCAAATTTGAGCCCTCGGTCTGCTGTCTACCTTTAGTTATTCGCCGCGGAAGTTGAAAATACTGGCGCGCCGCGAAAATGTAGGGTTCAGAAAAGTCGTCATAACTCCCGCTAGAGGAGGAATTGAGCGGCCGGACCTGCGGCGCTCTGTTACAAACTTAACTACCTATCAGACGTATGGGGTGGCGATTCTGGCTGCTGACCCCCCCCCCTGGCCACTTTTACTACATTTTTTCGCCGCGCCTCAGCGCGGCGAGGTGTATATATGTGACAGGGAATACCCGCATCCAGTGAAAACCCGCATATGCGGGTTTTCACCAGACCACTTAGTGAATACCCGCATATGCGGGTATTCACTGATCCAGTTAGTGAATACCCGCATATGCGAGCTTTCACTGGTCCAGTTAGTGAATACCCGCATATGCTTGTTTCACGGCGCTGTTCCGCAGAATCGCCACCTTAATTGAATTCTTTCCTTGGATGTCTTTCCCTTCAAGTTCAGCAGCAATTACTGAATGACTCCGCACCAATTCATTCCACCGTTACAATGAATATATTTTGGCTCAAGCTCAGGCTTAGGCTTAGGCTCAGGCTTTCCTCCGGCTTAGGTCTACGATCTCCTCCTGCTCAGGCCTACGATCTCCGCCTAGCCTACGATCTCCTCCTGCTCAGGCCTACGATCTCCGCCTAGCCTACGATCTCCTCCTGCTCAGGCCTACGATCTCCGCCTAGCCTACGATCTCCTCCTGCTCAGGCCTACGATCTCCTCCTGCTCAGGCCTACGATCTCCGCCTAGCGTACGATCTCCTCCTGCTCAGGCCTACGATCTCCTCCTGCTCAGGCCTACGATCTCCTCCTGCTCAGGCCTACGATCTCCTCCTGCTCAGGCCTACGATCTCCTCCTGCTCAGGCCTACGATCTCCGCCTAGCGTACGATCTCCTCCTGCTCAGGCCTACGATCTCCTCCTGCTCAGGCCTACGACCTCCTCCTGCTCAGGCCTACGATCTCCTCCTGCTCAGGCCTACGATCTCCTCCGCCTCAGGCCTACGATCTCCTCCTGCTCAGGCCTACGATCTCCTCCTGCTCAGGCCTACGATCTCCTCCTGCTCAGGCCTACGATCTCCTCCTGCTCAGGCCTACGATCTCCTCCTGCTCAGGCCTACGATCTCCGCCTTGCGTACGATCTCCTCCTGCTCAGGCCTACGATCTCCTTCTGCTCAGGCCTACGATCTCCTCCTGCTCAGGCCTACGATCTCCTCCTGCTCAGGCCTACGATCTCCTCCAGCTCAGGCCTACGATCTCGCCTAGCGTACGATCTCCTGCTGCTCAGGCCTACGATCTCCTCCGCTCAGGCCTACGATCTCCTCCTGCTCTGGCCTACGATCTCCGCCTAGTCTGCGATCTCCTCCTGCTCAGGCCTACGATCTTCGCCTAGCCTACGATCCCCTCCTGCTCAGGCCTACGATCTCCGCCTAGCCTACGATCTCCTCCTGCTCAGGGCTACGATCTCCGCCTAGCCTACGATCTCCTCCTGCTCAGGCCTACGATCTCCGCCTAGCCTACGATCTCCTCCTGCTCAGGCCTACGCGCTTCGCGTAGGCTTGTATGTCCTCCTGCTCAGGGATATGATCTATGCCTAGCCTACGATCTCCTCCTGCTCAGGGCTACGATCTCCGCCTAGCCTACGATCACATCCTGCTCAGACCTACGATATCCCCTTTTGGTGTCGACTCGTGTAGTAACTTGGTGTATTCCGTAATTTGTGTAAACTGATTCAGTATTTTGGTGTGAACTCATTCAGTAATCTGGTGTGGACTCGTTCAGAACTCACCATGCACTACTAGACCGGTTTTCACTAAACTTTTTAGTGAAAACCCGCATATGCGGGTATTCACTAACACGGCTAGTGAAAACCCGCATATGCGGGTATTCACTAACACATCTAGTGAAAACCCGCATATGCGGGTTTTCACTGGATGCGGGTATTCACTGTAACATATATACGGATGACAATGTCTGTCCGTTCGTCGCACCGAAGTTAAATATGTGACATATGTAGTCAAGTAGAGTCGAGGTCGCCGAGTACGGATCCGATGTCCGTTTCTGTTGCTAATTGCGCATTTTCGAGATATTCACAATCAAAATTCAAAAATGTCGAAAATCGACTTTTTCACCTGATGAGCTAGCCGCGAAATTTCTTCAGAAATGGAAAGAGCACGGACCGCTGATAATTTGTAACACAAAAGAAATTTTTTGTCAATGTGGAATTCGATAGAAATACGCAATTGTTTGTCGAAATTTCATAAGTTGACAAAAATAAAACGTCATTTATTGACGAATGTGAATGCAGAAATTGATAGGTCGTAAGCCGATAAGAATTAGTGACATAGTTTTTCAGTTTTGAAAGAGCGCAATTTGGAGATATTTACATTTAATATTTGAAAATTCCGAAAATCGAGTTTTTCGCTTGATGAGCTAGCGGCAAAATTTCTTCAGAAATGGCAAGGGCGTAGACCGCGGACAATTTGTAACACAAAAGAAAATTTTTGCGAATGTGGAATTTGATAGAAATACGCAATTATTTGTCAAGATTTCCAAAAAAATTTCAAAATCGACATTTTCGTCTGATGGGCTAGCGGCAAAATTTCTTCAGACATGGAAAGGGCATAGACAGCGTTTAATTTGTCGCGCAAAGAACATTTTTGTAAATGCGAAATTTGATAGAAATACGCGATCATTTGTCAAAATTCATTTAAATGACAAAAAATAAAACGCCATTTATTGAAGAATGCGAACGCAGAAATGGTAAGGCCGTATGCCAATAAGAATTAGTGACATAGTTTTACAGTTTCAATAAATTGCAATTTTTAGATATTTAGAATTAAAATTTAAAAATTCCAAAATCGACATTATGGCCAAAACAACTGCTTATTGATGAATGTGCAAGCGGCAAATAGAAATGCCATACGCCAAAAGTTTTGGCAAGTTTTTTGTTGGATGTGACGTTTTCACACAGGTAGGAAACATCATATAAACGGCGTCGTATCATGCCGATAACATATACCGAACGCGGCGATATCACTGAGCTTCAGATCAGCTGTACAGATAACCGTATCGTGGTAATAGCTGCACTTGGTTTATGGCAGACATTCTCAAGCTAATTTCTCCAGATGCGGCTGATGATGTGTATTAAGTTCACTATACTTTTCACCAAGATGTGACAGACACAAAGTATAGTTGGACTTTTTACACATACAGCTTGTTCGGGAGAACGCCTCATATGATTGGTAACAGCTGCAATCTCTTGCTAACTACCTAGCATCAGGTGCTGGTTCAAAATGGTGAAAACTTGTGAATCTCCCATGGTTTACAGCAACTCAAACTTGAACGCAAACTTCAGTTTGACCTTCCAACTAGAATGCTTGACCTTGTATTCAAACTCAGACTGAGTTTTACACTTTTAAAACATAAACTTGGAATATGGTAAGCCATGCAAACACGAAGTTGGAATCAACTTGAGTGTGGCCATTAGCTGACCTTGAATTAGAGAGAACATACAAGAGAGAACAACATGCAAAACTGGAAATACCTGGCAAAATAGAAATGGAATGAGCAAGTGTGTCTTCTCGGAGCTTAGTGCCAGCATCAGAAAGATCAGGGAGAAGAAGGCGTATGCCCACATGCAAACGCGCACCACGAAATAGGCAATGGAAATGGCTCCCACGAGTTTGGAGTGACGAATGTAGATGAACAGAGCTGAAAGTGGGAGAGTTTGACATTACCACGTCGACGACGACGACGACGACGACGACGACGGGACGACGACGACGACGACGACGACGACGACGACGACGACGACGACGACGACGACGACGACGACGACGACGACGACGGCGACGACGCGTCGTCGTCGTCATTGAGCACTCACAGATGCCGCACCACAGCGCGAATATGGCCGCAAAGATCAGCATGCACCTCTTGATGTGAATCAGGCCCCTGCAGCAGTACTTGATCTGTTCCGCCTCCGTATTCCCTTCCGTCTCCGTCTCCTCCTCTTCTTCGTCTTCGTCTGCGTAGCCGTCTCCAGTCTCGCTGATCTCTTCTGCCGGCATCGTTGCATAGGAGGGGCTCGCTTCAAACAACTGGGAGGTTCTACCAGCGCTCGAGATGCTGAGAAGCGTGACCGAGCTCTGCATTATCGCCAACTAATAGCTTTGTTGCCAGGGATTGTGTTTGCCGGAGGCAATTGCGATCGCTCACGCCACGTTTAGAAAAAAGTGAGCGACGCTAAGCTAGGAATATGCCCGCTTTCGCGGCCTCAAATTGCGCTGTCATGACAGAGGGAAGGGTAGGAGTGAGACATAGTCGAAGACGCGAAGCGTATGGCGCGTCTAGCCGATTGAAAGAGCAGAAGAGGCCATTAGAGCGTCTCAAGCGTTCAAGAGGAGGGAACTAAGCAGACGCGAGAGTAGCGCTTCTGAGAAGTCAAGTGGCACTGACAAGTGTTCTCTGCCCTTTGAATGAGAATCGTTTCAGCGGTCAGCCGGTGGTATAGTACACACGGCAGGCATACAGCATGCCACATAGCATGTACATGTGGTATGTAGCACATAAGGTAGGGAGGGGGGTACTATTGGAAGGGGGGGGGGGGGGCTTATTATTTAACCTCCCTCTAGGGAGTGTACTATTGGAGGGGGAGGGTTTATTCAAGCGGGGCTTATTAGACCACTTACGGTAAATGATAAACCAATGTCTTGTGGTGGGTCACGTGATATCAGCTTTCAGCGCTTACGCTTAGCACCTACCGTAAATCCTCCAATTAGCTCCCTGGGCGCTATTTTTTTTTCAACCTACCTCTAGGAGGGGTGCTTAGGGGGGGGGGGGGGGCGCTTATTCGAGGGGGGGGGGGGGCGTTTATTAACTCGACCCTCGAGGAGTCGAGAGTGCCAAAATTTCACCAAAATTCTCCGTTGTTGAAACATTTGTGCGCACATCTGCATAGATTTCAGACTGAAACTGTATAACTTTTGATCAGAATACCTGCAATTAGTACCGGGTTTTTCCGTTTAAGCGCCCCCCCCCCCCATAAGCGCCCCGGGGCGCTTACGTGGTTTTAACTGCCACATAAGCGCCCGGGGTCGCTTACGTGGTGCCAAAGTTTTTCGCCATGATGGCA
>JASAMZ010010552.1:0-10034 GCA_030248115.1 Linhomoeus sp. GSCO2_2
CCCAGAATCGCCAAAAAACCGGTTTAACCGGGTAAAACCGGGTACCCGGTTTTTTAAAAACTGGGTTTACTTACTTTCGCTTATTCGGCATTGAAATTTCAAAGTTGCCATCACTACCTGACACAGTTCTGTTGGTCGTTCGCTGCGCCGTTTGGCTCTCCACTGCCCCACTTCTTGTAGAGAAGCCGCTCGCCGTCCAGCCAGCGGAACTCGCTGTCCTTCTGGGTGTCGTTGCGTCGCAGGCCGATCCACACCCAGCCTTGGTAGCCGTTCATCCCTGCAGCGGGGATGATGTGACGTATGAAGGAAGTGCATATGTTACCGTGACTACCCGGATATCCGGGTTTCCACTGGTCGACTTAGTGAAAACCCGGATATACGGGTTTTTACTGGCGGGTTAGTGAAAACTCGGATAATGTCAAATTATCCGGGTTTTCACTGAAAGCTGACATTATCCGGGTTTTCACTGAAAGTTTAGTGAAAACCCGGATATGCGGGATTTCGTGGGAGGATCGTGAAAATTATGATAGCTGTGTTTTCACTAATCTTTTCGAGGAAATAGCGTAGAAATCAAGGCTTCTATAGTTTTCAACACAGCTGACACAAAACAAGTGCTTTTGAATGACAAATCGCGCTGTTTGTTACGCGAAACAAGCGTCGTGGAGTGCGAAACGTGCGATCTTATGCAATACCTTGATCTTTGCCGAGCCGCCTCTTTCACAATGCCAAATGTTTGCGGCCAATTGGCACGTCTGGCTTCAACAGGCGGCTAAGTATAGGGGGAATGTGCATCCCGCTTACAGTTTGCACGCGACTGAAAGTTGTCGCAAGCGTTAGTACGGAGGGAGGGGGCACAGCCGACCCCTCTGTCGGCGTCGCGCCTGGCGGGTCTCAACTGAGGCTTAGCGCGACCACCAACTTCAGGACGCGTTTCGCGCGCCCTGAAGTCGGTCACCGGTTGCGTTAAGCCTAAGCTTCGACCCGCCAGAGTGCGACGACGACTGACTCTTGTGGGTGGACTGTGGGCGCAGGGCGAGCCTAAGCATAGCCGCCATTTGGAAGGAACCAAACGGCCTACAGGCAATGGAAATATAGTTCTAGCAGTGTATTGCGCGATTATGAGCATATCGGAGAGTTATCCGGGTTTTCACTAACCAACTCAGTGAAAACCCGGATAGCCGCGTTTTCACTGAAGACGGGTTCTCCCGGTCACACATACACTTCCACAAGCTCTCACCTCAACCCCCCCCCCCCGTTTGACCTCAAGAGGGACTTATTAGAGGTTTATAGTATAGCTACAACATCCAGGCGAACGTAAAATACTTCTATTTAGGGGGGGGGGGGGGGGTGCTGGAATTTCGAAAACCGGTACATCGTTGGATATGGCAACAGTTTTGAGTTTCCCATAAGATTTATCGTCTCTCGCTTGATGGTGAGTCGCCTGTTACACGACTCCGACTGTCTCTAGTGGTCGCGAACGCGGCACTAACATTTCCCCAACATTTCGGTGAGCTCCGGCGTCTTTGGCATAAGGAGCTCTCCCCCTTGGGACTGACACAACTCCCTGGCTTCCGTCCAGTTCCTAAAAGACATGAGTATGGTGTTTGTAATTGGAGGGGGGCGGAGTATGTGGTGGTGGGGGAGGGGGGGGGGGGGGTGAGGGTTGCGTGAGTGAGGGGGGGGGGGGGGGGTTCAGTTCAAGAAGCAACTCACTCACAACCCCCCCCCCTCCTCTCCACCATTCGCAGTTTGACGTGTACAGTATGTGTGCAACACTTTGCAAGTACAGTACACATTGTCCATGTAAAAGACTCGTCCGCAGATGCCTTGACCGTGAGCCAGGTGCCACCTGGGAGGGCAGCCTTCGATCAGCCTGAAATTTTCGCGCCTATTGCTTACTATTGATGGTGCAACATTTATAAAACAATGTCACGAAACAGGATTGCCAAATGTTTCTCAAATTAATATCCTTGTTGTCAAATCCGCACGCAGGAGCAACGGCGCTTCAATGCGATGTAAGCGTCTCGACTAGGTTCGGTTAAGTTTTGACTTTTGTGTACCTACTTCGTCACACTGCAACGCGCGATTTTGAAAACTTTTTGATTTCGACCGTTCAGTACCTAGGCTTGAGGACTCGGCGATGCCCTGAACCATTCCCTAGCACTTATTAGACGAACAAGTTATTGACCACGAAGCAAACGTGACCGGCGAACGGACGGACGCACGCCGAGCTCTTGATGGGCTTCGTACGGCCTAACACGTACCTACATACATACCTTTCCCGCTGTCTGATCCACAGGAGGTTGCCGATAAGATTTATGGCGACGGTAACGTTGAATAAATCCTTTGCCATGAAACGGACATTACGTAGCAAATTGTCAACGTCATCGCCCAACCAAGGTCCTGGAAGGTCAGCTCCTAAATGAAACCCAAAGCTTGATGGCCCACGATAGATTAATTCAAGTTTGGCTGCATGAATATCCAGAGTCGTCCAAGTTGTTCATCCAGTTGTTGATGGACTTTAGAAATAAAACTTGTTGGTTTCGACAAGGGGTTCCCCAAGTATGGTTGTCAACAAAAGCTCTAGACGAGGAGTTATTTTTTGTTTCTTAATTAAAAATCTAATTTGATTTTTGTCATTTATTAGAGTTTTTGATCGTCCATTGTAAAAAAAACTAAAAATTTGTTTTTTAGAGTATTTAGAGTTTTTTTTTTAAATCGGAGTTTTTTCGCCGCGCCTCAGCGCGGCGAGGTGTATATATACGGATGACAATGTCTGTCTGTCTGTCTGTGTGTCCGTCCGTGGCACTGAAGTAAAATATGTGACATATGTGGTCAAGTAGAGTCGAGGTCGCTGAGTACGGATCCGGTGTCCGTTTGTGTTGCTAATTTCGCATTTTCGAGATATTCGCAATTAAAATTCGAAAATGTCGAAAATCGACTTTTTCGTCTGATGCGCTAGACGCGAAATTTCTTCAGTAATGGAAGGAGCATGGACCGCGGATAATTTGTAACACAAAAGAAATTTTTTGAAAATGTGGAATTTAATAGAAATACGCAATTATTTGTCAAAATTGCATAAATTGACTAAAATACAACGTCGTTTATTGACAAATGTGAATGCAGAAATGGAAAGGTCGTATGCCAATAAGGATTTGTGACATAGTTTTGCAGTTTTCAAAATAGCAATTTCGAGATATTTTCAATCCAAATATGGAAATGTCGAAAATCGACTTTTTCACCTGATGATATAGCGGCGAAATTTCTTCAGAAATGGAAGGAGCATGGACTGCGGATAATTTGTAATGCAAGAGAAAGTTTTTGCAAATATGGAATTTAATAGAAATACGTGATTATTTTCAAAAATTCCATAAATCAACAAAAATAGAACGTCGTTTTTTCGCCCGGCCTCAGCCGGGCGAACCCCTACGAGAGCTCAACGTGCGTGCGTCCGTCTGTCTGTTCGTGCGTCCCGCTCTTAGATCTCAGCGTTGGAAAGTCGTAGGAAGGCGATCTTGGGCTCTACGGAAAGCTCTCGACTTACTGGTACTGTCGCTAAGAGACTTCGAAATTCAAAAGTTTGAATTGCGCGCGCTACAGTAACCCGAAGGTCAAAACGGAAAACGGCTATTACTCGCTCGTCTTACGTCGTAGAGCGGCGTGCGATAGGTCAACTAAAAGGTCTCGACGTGCTCTTTCGTTTGGCATTAAAAGTTTTCTTAATTACGCAAACACGCACCACGAAAAGCGACATTCTCGCGTTTTTAACGCGGAAATCGCTCTAACTCGCTCAGCGTGCGTCGTAGAGAGACGATCTTGAGTTGCTGGATAACTCTTGACTCACTGATCAATTGTTCTTCTATTGGTCGAAACTCAAAAGTTTGAATTTCGGGAGCTACAGTAACCCAAAGGTTTAAAACGCGAAACTTATCTAACTCGCTCGTCTTCCGTCACAGAGAGACGATCTTGAGTTCGTTGAATAGGTTTCGGCACACTGATAATTTCGTTAAGAGAAGTCGAAGTTCAAAAGTTTGAATTGCGCGCGCTACAGTAACCCAAGGGTCCAAAACGCAAAACGGCTCTAACATGCTCGTCTTACGTCGTAGAGCGGCGTGCGATAGGTCAACTAAAAGGTCTCGACGTGCTCTTTCACTTGGCGTAAAAAATTTGTTAATTACGCAAACACGCACCACGAAAAGCGACATTTTCGCGTTTTTAGCATAGAAATCGCTCTAACTCGCTCAGCGTGCGTCGTAGAGAGACGATCTTGAGTTGCTGGATAGCTCTTGACTCACTGATCATTTGTTCTTCTATTGGTCGAAACTCAGAAGTTTGAATATCGCGAGCTACAGTAACCCAAAAGTTCCAAACGCAAAACTTCTCTAACTCGCTCGTCTTCCGTCGTAGAGAGAGGATCTTGAGTTTGTTGAATAGGTGTCGGCACACTGATCATTCCGTTAAGAGAAGTCGAGATTCAAAAGTTTGAATTTCGCGAGCTACAGTAACTCAAAGGTTTAAGCAGCAAATCGGCCCTAACTCGCTCGTCTTACGTTGTAGAGCGGCATTCGTTCGACCGTTTGAAAGCTTACGTTGAGGCAGTTGTTGAACGGTCATTCCTAAAGAAATACTTTTGTTTTTTAAACCCTTGCCTTACGAACAACTTTGTTTGCTAAAAAAATTAATCCCGGGCGATCCCAATGTTGCCCTGCAAGAACCCCTCAGAAAGGAGCGTGTCAGAAGTAGCGCATGAATAGTGGACTCCGGGCGGGCGCGCGTCATATCGGAAAGGCTTCGAAATACTTTACAAAAGTATCCACTCTTTTACTCTTCCACTTTAAAACACTCACAAACCACTCTGTATTAATAAAACAACTCAACTTTTTTAAAACAGCTTGTTTTGACGAATTTGAACGCGGAAATGGTAAGGCCGTATGCCAATAAGAATTTGTGACATAGGTTTACATTTTTAATAAATTCCAATTTCGAGACATTTAGAATTAACATTTTTAAATAGATGTCAAAATCGAGATTTTCGTCTGACGGCCAGAACAGCTGTTTATTGATGATAATGATGAATGTGCACTCGGAAACAGAAATGCGTACGCTGAACACAGGAATTCGCTCGCACTAAACTTTTGGCAAGTTGTTTGTTGGATGTGACGTTTTCACACAGGTAGGAAACATCAGATAAACGGCGTCGTATCATGTCGATAACATATAGCGAACGCGGCGATATCACTGAGCTTCAGATCAGCTGTACAGACAACCGTATCGTGGGGATAGCTGCACTTGGCATAAGGTACACATTCTCAAGACACTTTCTCCAGATGCGGCTAACGATGTGTATAAAGTTCACTATACTGTTCACCAACATTTGACAGACACAAAGTATAGGTTGAACTTTTTACACACACAGCTTGTTGTTGACAGCCCCATCCCGAAGGGTCCCTTCCCTAGTACCGGTTGCCAAAATTCGGAAATTTTGTGTGCGTTTGCGTATGCATATTGCAGTGCGGCAAAAATGTTTTTGTATGTATGTATATGCGTATGGACAATCGCACGCTGAAAGTGCAGTAGAATAGCACTGCTCTCCTTTTAAAAGTGGTCATGTCCACTTCGCGGTCAACAACTGTCCAGAAAGAAATTCGTTTACTTACACGAATTCACTTACGAGTGAATCTCACGAAGCCACAGACTGCAAGTATCACAACGTAGAACAACAAGGTCATGACGGTAAGCGGTTGTTGCTCGGATTTATTGACTAAGTGACTGGGTATGATTGGAAACAGGCGGGCTTTTATACAGTACGGCGCGAGAGATAGAGACTGCGTCTATTTGCGAGGTGATAATTAGATATCCGACGATTTGCTAATGAGTTCTAGCTATGGCACATGTGGTGAGTCTTTCAAGCAAGGAGCAAGAGAATCTGCTATTTGCGAACGACGATTTGATACTCCACGGTTAGTCACTTAGACTGGGCGCCCAGTGCCTGCGCTTTAAATAACCAACCAAGCGCATTGTATTGTATGTGTCACGGGGAGAACCCGAGTTCAGGTAGAACCCGAGTACTCGGGTTCTCCCTGGTTAGTTAGTGAAAACCCGAGTACTCGGGTTCTCACTGATGCAGCTAGTGAGAACCCGAGTAGAGTGGCGTTGGGCGGCAAGGCGCGCTTGGCCGAGAGGGTCCGTGCAGTACAATGAGCCCTATCAAGTTAGTGGACAACGAATCGTCGTTTTCAATTTGTTCTAACAGCATTTGTTTTGGAGAAGCCACTTGTAACATTCGTAGTGAAAGTCCGGTTGACATTAGTATTAATGCGTTAATTGATAGTCCACGTGTCTTTGACAGCTGTATATTCCTTTGAATTCAGGCTATGCTTAGGCTCGCCCTGCGCCCACAGTGCACAAGAGTCAGTCGGCGTCGCAGTCTGGCGGGTCGAAGCTTAGGCTTATCGCGACCGGTGACCGACTTCAGGGCGCGCGGAGCGCGCCCTGAAGTTGGTGGTCGCGCTAAGCCTCAGTTGAGACCCGCCAGGCGCGACGCCGACCGAGTTTTAGTGCAAACGCTAAGTGGGATGGACACTCCTCCATCTGCTTCACCTCCTGCTCAGGCCGGCTATGCCTCGCCGACCAGAGATTGCGCAGCTTGCCGTCCTCCGCCAGTCTACTCGGGTTCTCACTAAATAACCAGGGAGAACCCGAGTACTCGGGTTCTCCCTGAACTCGGGTTGTCATTTTAACATATGCACGAAACAGAGAGTGTGAATCTGGCAATAGTGGATGGTAAGGTTTGCCTAACCACTCAATGATATTTTGGAGGTTTCTTTCTATTTAAAACCCTGAAACAAAAGAACTTCAAGGGGATGGGGGGGGGGGGGGCGGACGGGGGAGGAGGGCGGGGGGGGGGGGGGGGGGGGGGTCCCATGCACCATAAGTCCGTCCCCCCCCCCTCAACGGTTTCATGAGGAGAGGCGATTCTCACTGCATACTTGTATTGTGACGTTTAACATGCTGAAAGTCCGCGTTCTGCTCTTTCATGCGATGGTAAAAGTCGTCAAAACCATGACAAAAATTACGTATTGGATATTTTCAGCACTAAAACGGCTCTGCAGGAGTGACGTTTGCTACTCGATTCAATAAGCTGCACTTCACTTGACGGGTATACGCAAAACTTCGAGGAATTACTTTAGTTGTTTCAAGACAGCCGGTTCTTTCTACGCATCATATCATGCAAAAGGCGAATCATTCTTCACGCTTTGCAGGTTCCCTGTAGCCAGCTTATGCTCAAACTTCAAAGGCGGATGATGGCCATGACAAATTGCCGCATCACAAGAGCTTGTCAAGCTCTTGTCACGCGTTAGGTAATCTTCCTCGAACTTCACGAAGACTGACATGCCTGGTTCTTCTCCGATTCATCAAAGACGTTCGACTGGGCATACGCAAGTCAACGTTGTCTGTTTCCTCCGGTCGAGTTGCATAAAACGGGTGTCATCGAGCAGTCGCACCAATCTGCGTTCATAAGTTCTCACTCTTTTGCACTGGATTTTCCTGAAGGGCCACCATCATGCGAAGACTTCTTCGTATTCTGTTCCAAGTAGCCGCGTTTTGCGCCGCTCTAACTTTGGCTGAAAAGGCGAAGCAACGACAAAGCCCCTTCAACGTAGAATTGTCTCCCAACTCTCTGGGAACAGTGTCCTACCTTGTAAGTTCGTTTGTTTGTTCGTTCGTTTGTTCGTTCGTCTGTTCGTTCGTTGTTCGTTCGTTGGTTTGGTGGACCCCTGGTTCGTTTGCTCTTTCGTTTGCTTCTTCGTTTGCTCGTTCTTCCGCTATGTTCTCCCTCTCGTTTTTTTCTCTGTTTGTCAGTTTGTATTCGTCCTGTGTTCGTTCATTCGTTGGTTTGTTCGCTCGTTCGTTCGTTTGCTCATTCGCCCCGTCCTCCTGCTAAGCTGCGACTGCGAGTCAGACGCGTTAGCCGGCTAGGCCACAAACTCCCCGTGAGACAATCTTGATAAATCTAGGTTTCTGTTGCGCGCAAGATGCAGTCCATATAAGCGCTTACCTTCAACACAAGGCGTCTGGAGGAGCTCGTCTGTGTGTGAACGAGGTAGTGGAGCTCCAGACTACCGAAAACGTGCGGCTCCGTCTGTATCTCAGTGAGAATCGCCTGGCAGTTCTCTGCCGACGTCGTGAGAACTTCAAAGTCGATGGTGGTTCGCAGCTTGGTGAATGGGCGCCACTTTGTGTTGAAGGAGTACTTGGAGGGTAGGGGTGCCGCCTCGTTGCCCCACACGAAGCGCACTTCAACGATAGGCATGGGGAAGACCTGCTTGGCGCTCGGCGCTTCGTAGCCTGTGGTCTTCCTGAAGACTGAGCGCAGTTGTTCTGAGCGTAGGAAGAGGGTGTTGTGGCGTGAACCAATCAGTAGAATACCAGGTGCGGTTAAGTACTCTACTCTATCAGGCAGTGCCGTGCGTTCGCCTATAGCAACCACTACCCACCGGAGGAAGATTAGGGTGGCCAACTTCAGCTCCTCATTCCACATGCGCATCGACAGAATGAGAACGTGTCTGTCTGTGAGAGCAGAGGAGTGACATCGAGCCTTTTCAGTCTCCAGTCCCGCCATGGGCATCACGAAGTAGGCCCTCTCCTCCGGCTGTCTGTCTTTGTTCTCGGCGTGCTCCCAGACGGCAAGATTGAAGTCCTGAAAGTTTGAGAATTGAGGAAATGCAACGCAAAGAACGAACGAACGAACGAACGAACGAACCGACGAACTAATGAGCGAACGAACGAACGAACGAACGAACGAACGAACGAACGAACGAACGAACGAACGAACAAACGAACGAACGAACGAACGAACGAACGAACGAACGAACGAACGAACGAACGAACGAACGAACGAACGAACGAACGAACAAACGAACGAACGAACGAACGAACGAACGAACGAACGAACGAACGAACGAACGAACGAACGAACGAACGAACGAACGAACGAACGAACGAACGAACGAACGAACGAACGAACGAACGAACGAACGAACGAACGAACGAAAGAACGAACGAACGAACGAACGAACGAACGAACGAACGAACGAACGAACGAACGAACGAACGAGCGCGCGAACGAACAAGCGAACGAACGAACGAACGAACGAGCGAGCGAACGAACGGACGGACGAGCGAATGAGCAAACGAACGAACGAGCGAACAAACCAACGAATGAACGAACACAGGACGAATACAAACTGACAAACAGAGAAAAAAACGAGAGGGAGAACATAGCGGAAGAACGAGCAAACGAAGAAGCAAACGAAAGAGCAAACGAACCAGGGGTCCACCAAACCAACGAACGAACAACGAACGAACAGACGAACGAACAAACGAACGAACAAACAAACGAACTTACAAGGTAGGACACTGTTCCCAGAGAGTTGGGAGACAATTCTACGTTGAAGGGGCTTTGTCGTTGCTTCGCCTTTTCAGCCAAAGTTAGAGCGGCGCAAAACGCGGCTACTTGGAACAGAATACGAAGAAGTCTTCGCATGATGGTGGCCCTTCAGGAAAATCCAGTGCAAAAGAGTGAGAACTTATGAACGCAGATTGGTGCGACTGCTCGATGACACCCGTTTTATGCAACTCGACCGGAGGAAACAGACAACGTTGACTTGCGTATGCCCAGTCGAACGTCTTTGATGAATCGGAGAAGAACCAGGCATGTCAGTCTTCGTGAAGTTCGAGGAAGATTACCTAACGCGTGACAAGAGCTTGACAAGCTCTTGTGATGCGGCAATTTGTCATGGCCATCATCCGCCTTTGAAGTTTGAGCATAAGCTGGCTACAGGGAACCTGCAAAGCGTGAAGAATGATTCGCCTTTTGCATGATATGATGCGTAGAAAGAACCGGCTGTCTTGAAACAACTAAAGTAATTCCTCGAAGTTTTGCGTATACCCGTCAAGTGAAGTGCAGCTTATTGAATCGAGTAGCAAACGTCACTCCTGCAGAGCCGTTTTAGTGCTGAAAATATCCAATA
>JASAMZ010010553.1:0-15275 GCA_030248115.1 Linhomoeus sp. GSCO2_2
ATGCGTCAGGCCGCGGCCGTCTAGACGGCGATCGTCTGATGCGTCAGGCCGCGGCCGTCTAGACGGCAATCGCCCGATGCGTCAAGCGATGGCCGTCTTTCTTTCTTTGGATCAGTTTCTGGAACAGAATATTCCTTCCAGTTCAGGCTATGCTTAGGCTCGCCCTGCGCCTACGGTGCACAAGAGTCAGTCGGCGTCGCAGTCTGGCGGGTCGAAACTTAGGCTTAACGCGACCGGTGACCGACTTCAGGGCGCGCGGAGCGCGCCCTGAAGTTGGTGGTCGCGCTAAGCCTGAGTTGAGAACCGCCAGGCGCGACGCCGACAGAGTTTTAGTGCAAACTGTAAGTGGGGTGCACTGCACACTCCTCCATTTACTTCACCTCCCGCTCAGGCCTGCTGTGCCCCCTCCCTGCTAGCGCTGGCGACAGCTTTCATTTTGAAGACGGCTGTTGACTGGTCCATCAGGCGATAGCCGTCTTTTCGAGCAGAAGACGGCCATCGCCTGACGCACCAGGCGATGGCCGTCTTTTCCCCGAGAAGACGGCCGCGGCCTGATCGACCAGGCGATAGCCGTCTAGACGGCCATCGCCTGAAGACGGCCGCTGACTGCAACATATTTTCGGACGCTATTGTCTGTTCGTGTTTCCGTCTGCGTGTGTGTCTGTGTGTGTGTGTGTGTCACAAAACTAGACATGACGGTTGGTGCCACCCAATGGAGTCGAATGCGCTGAGTAACGTGTCGATGTCCGTTTCTGTTGCTAATTTCGCTATTTCGAGATATTTACAATTAAAATATGAAAATGTCAAAGATGACACTTTTATTTACAAGTCGTATCGGCAAAGTTTTTGCTGAAATGGAAAGGGCACAAGACGCGATGAATTTGTGACATAGTTTCGGATATTGGAATTCAGGAAATTAGGTATATTTTTAAGGTTTTTGTCAAAATTCCAAAATTTCGAACAATTCAAACAGCTTATATTTCAGAACTTCTTTGCACCGATGTATCGAGCATAGTCTGCCAAGTATTTAGCAAACAGTTTCAGCAATTATAATTAACGAAATTCAGAATATTTTTAAGGATTTTGTTAAAATACCCAAATTTTGACAATTTCAAACAGCTTAAATTTCAAAATTTCTTTTTACGGATGTGTCGAGCATAGTCTACCAAGTATTTGTCAAATAGTTTCAGATTTTATAATTAACGAAATTAGGGATATTTTCAAGGGTATTGTCAAAAATCCAAAATTTTGACAATTTCAAAAAGCTTAAATTTCATAATTTCTTTGCGCGAATGCATAGAGCATAGTCTGCCAAGCATTTAACAAATAGTTTCAGATTTTATAATTAACGAAATTAGGGATATTTTCAAGGGTATTTTCAAAATTCTTAAATTTCGGCAATTTCAAACAGCTTAAATTTCAAAATTTTTTTTCACGGATGTGTCAAGCGTAGTCTACCAAGTATTTATCAAATAGTTTCAGATTTTATAATTAACAAAATTAGGGATATTTTCAAGGGTATTGTCAAAAATCCAAAATTTCGACAATTTCAAAAAGCTTAAATTTCATAATTTCTTTGCGCGAATGTATGGAGCATAGTCTGCCAAGCATTTAACAAATAGTTTCAGATTTTATAATTAATAAAATTAGGGACATTTTCAAGGGTATTTTCATAATTCTCAAATTTCGGCAATTTTAAACAGCTTAACTTTCAAAACTTCTTTGCACGGATGTGTCGAGCATAGTCTGCCAAGTATTTAGCAAATAGTTTCAGAGATTATAATTAATAAAATTCAGGATATTTTAAGGGTTTTGTTAAAATCCCCAAATTTCAACAATTTCAAACGGCTTAAATTTCAAGTTTCTTTGCACGGAAGTATCGAGCATAGTCTGCCATGTATTTAACAAATAGTTTCGGATTCCCAAATATAGACATATTTCAAATAGCATTTCAGAATGTCTTTGCATGGTTGTGTTGGGCATAGTCTGCCAACTATTTAGCAAATAGTTCTATATTTTATAATTAATGAATTTAGGGATATTTTCAAGGTTTTTCTCAAAATTGCCAAATTTCGACAATTTTAAACAGCTTAAATTTCAAAATATCTTTGCTTGGATGTACCGGGCGTAGTATGTCAAGCAATTATGAAACAGTTTCATTATTCAAGAAATTAGCGATATTTTCAAGGGTTTTGTAAAATATGGCAGATTTCGGCATTTCAAATGGTTATAACTAAGCAATATTTTTCCATGTATGTGTCGTGCAACGTGTGTTTTCCACCACCTATTCGATCGAACACGAAACGCGGCAATTACTGTGCGGTTCTGCAATCTACAGCAATGGTGTCGTAACCACCCGCATTTGTGACCCAAAAGAAAAGGGCGTCGTCCCATTTAGACTCTCTTCATTCCAAAGTGAACCTGCGGCGAACATTCCTGATCCATTTATGGATCAGTACCCACCAATACGAATCTTATAGGCAACGATTGCCCAAGAATGGCACAAACAACCTTTGAAAACTCGAGGTAACTGCGGCGAAACTCCCTCAAGAAATGCCCAACTTTCTATTCCGACGCACTATTGAATGTACTCCTCAAATGCACAACACACTATGCAATGCCAATCAACCATCATCGGGTACCCAGTTTTTACTCTAAGCTTGTTCGCCAAACCTCAGCCAGGCGACACCCCACGAGAGCTGGCGAGTGGCGACACCCCACGTGCGCACAGTACGTGTGTTCAGTTCACACGGCTTTGGAAAGTCGTTGAGAGATCTTGTGCTCTATTGATAGGTCTCGACTCACCGATCATTACGTTGAGGGAAGTCTAGAATCTAAGTTAGCATTTTTCCGCCTGGCCTCAGCCGGGCGAACCCCTACGAGAGCTCAACGTGCGTGAGTCCGTGCGTCCGTGCGTTCGTTACGCTCTCAGATCTGGGCGTTGGAATGTCGTAGGGAGACGATCTTGGGCTCTACGGAAAGTTCTCGACTCACTTATAATTTAGCTAAGAGGTTTTGAAATTCAAAAGTTTAATTTCGCGATTTACAGTAGCCCGAAGTTTCAAAACGCGACTGTCAGATCTCGACGTTGGGAAGTCGTAGGAAGGCGATCTCCATAGATAGGTCTCGACTTACTGGTAATTCCGCTAGGAGGTTGCGAAATTCAAAAGTTTGAATTTCGCGAGTTACAGTTACCCAAAGGTTAGAAATTGAAAACGGCTTTAACTCGCTCGTCTTACATTGTAGAGCGGCGTGCGATAGGTCAACTAAAAGGTCTCGACGTGCTCTTTTATTTGGCATTAAAAATTTTCTTAATTACGCAAACACGCGCCACGAAAAGCGACATTCTCGCGTTTATTGGGTAGAAATCGCTCTAACTCGCTCAGCGTGCGTCATAGAGAGACGATCTTGAGTTTGTTGGATAGCTCTCAACTCACTGATCCTTTGCTCACGAATTCGTCGGAGCTCAAAAATTGCCCCCCCCCCGGCATGCGTGGTAGGTCGGAGGGGGTCGGCGTGGTCACCGTTGGATTCTACGAGTCGAGGCGGTTTAGCTGATGCCAAATTTATTTAATTTTAATTTAATTCTGCTGCTGTTGTTCTATATTTAATTTAATTTAATGGTGCTGACGCCTCCTGAGCGAGCGGGGGCACTTTGAGGCACGCACAGAATGAGTAGGACAATTTTGGGCCACGCATGCAGGGCCTCCTGAACGAGCGGGTGCACTTTGAGGCACGCACAGAATGAGTACGACAACTTTGGGACACGTATGCAGGGCCTCCTGAACGAGCGGGGGCACTTCGAGGCACGCGCAGAATGAGTCGGACAAATTTGTGACACGTATGCAGGGCCTCCTGAACGAGCGGGGGCACTTTGAGGCACGCGCAGAATAAGTAGGACAATTTTGGGACACGTATGCAGGGCCTCCTGGACGAGCGGGGGCACTTTGAGGCACGCGCAGAATAAGTAGGACAAATTTGTGACACGTATGCAGGGCCTCCTGAACGAGCGGGGGCACTTTGAGGCACGCGCAGAATAAGTAGGACAATTTTGGGACACGTATGCAGGGCCTCCTGGACGAGCGGGGGAGCTCTGGGGCTTGTACTGTATAGCGCGCAACCACGGTTGGGAGGAGTAGGAGGCGACTCGACGAGATCCTGTTGATGGATGTTAGAGCGTGACGTGAAGAAGAAGAAGAAGAAGGAGAAGAAGAAGACGGAAAAGAATTCACCCCCCCCCCCCCCGCCCATGGGGCAAGAAACGCGCCGCGATCTTTTTTGCGCCTGCAACTTTCGCTGCACCGATTTTCACCAAATTTGGAATTCAGTCTATTCGTAATAATGTCTTTTAGTGTACCAAAATTTTATCCAATTCCGTTTAGTACCGCCTGAGAAATAAATATCGAGATGATGGGAAAAGGTGCGCGCGGCCTGGATGGAACATATTATGGTTTGGCGCTGCCGCGCCAACCGTGATAACGCGCACGAGTGGACGTACCCTAATCTGATGGCGCACGACTCCGATGAGCTTGTGTCGAAGTCCTTGTTCCAGGCGGAGAATCTCATACCATTGTGATAGCTCATAGCGTTTCCCGTGTTGCCGGTGTAGCCCGACACTGTCAACTGGTAGCCGCCGAAGCGGTCTCCAACCTGAAGGAAGTCGGATATTCATAGAAGGGTTGCGTTTTGAGTGATGAACAGCACATTCTGTCAGTGATTGGATGTTTGATTAATAGTGCGGGCCTCCCATTAGTTTCAACCCTGGGCGACACGTTGGAGAAATGATCTCGCCCGAAACAATTCGGTGGTTTGCGACACTCTCGTCTAGAGTGTAATCGGATCGACCCACCTTGAAAGTGCTGTACTTGGCGAAATAGCTCTGTCCGCAGCTGGTGAAGTCGATCCGAAGGTTCTGGGGGCCCAGTTTCACGGCGTAATTGACAATGAGTGCCCACATACGTACCGTATACCTGTGCTAGGTATACTTGTGTACCTAAGTTTTAGTTCACCTTGGCAGGTTGACCCCACTAAGGAGCTCGCAAAATAACTCTGAATTCAATCATTTCGCCTGGCCTCCGCTGGGCGACAATCTACGACAGCTACTGTAGGCGTGCGTTCGTACGTGTGCGTTCATGCGTTACGCTCTCGGATCTCGGCGCTGGACGATCTTGGGCTCCATGGATAGGTCTCGACTCACTGATCATTCCGTTAAAATTCAAAAACTGAATTTCGCGAGTTACAGTGACCCGAAGGTTCCAATGCAAAACGTCTTTAACTCGCTTGTCTTGCGTCGTAGAGTGACGATCGATGCGTCAAGTGAAAGTTCTCGACCTGCCCTTTTACGCAGGCGCAAAACTTCGTATAATTACGCAAACACACACCACGGAAACGCTATACTTGAGATATCAACACCAAAACTCGCTCACTTTGTGTCGTAGAGAGACGATCTCGAGCTCAACGGATAGCTCTCGACTCAGTGATCGTTTGCTCGCCAATTCGTCGGAGCTCAAAAATTTGAATATCGCGAGTTACAGCAACCCGAAGGTCCAGAAAGCATAAAGTGTCTCTAACTCGCTCGTCTTATGTACGTCGTTGAGTGGGGATCGACACGTCAGGTGAAAGCTCTCGAATGCTCATTTATGGGACACCAACAACCTCTCCATTGCGCAAACACCCACCACGGAAACGCCACTTTTGACATTTTGTTAAATGTTTGTCAAACTTTGGCAATCTTTTGTCACTGTTTTAAAAGCGTTGCTTGAAAGAGAGAACTTCTTGCTCCAAAGGCCGAATCCCGGGCGAAATCAATCAATAGTCCTATGCAATGCCCTCTTGCGAAGGGGGGAGCTCGTGAAACGGAGCAATACTGGCGATGAGCTCGCACTCTCTGCACAAAGAACGCAACTCTTTGCAATGTCAGTCAGAATACAAACTCAACTTTTTGGCATCTGCCGCGAAAAGCAAAGGACTGGTAAACACGGCAACGGGCAAAGAATACAGTTAACACAGCCAGTGCTGGCGCTCGCTAGAAAGCACCTAGGTAGGCAATTTCTTTTTTAATAGATAGCTTATGACGACGCGCAACGTGCTCGGGGGGTGAAAAGATTTCGGCGGTGAAAAAATTCTGCGAAAATTCGAATTTCTGCAAGTAAAAATAAGCTTGCCATAACTTTCGCAAAAGTGGAAAGAATTTGGTGATTTTTGGATATGTTGTAGGCCTTTGGGTCCTCTACAAAGCGGGGCCAGAACGGGCTCTCTGGGTGGTCCGACGCAGGAGTACGTAGAAAATCTGGATGTCAAAATTTTTTCCGACCTTTTAAAAATCATAACCCATAACAGGGCACAGAAAAAAGAGGACCAAAGGTTTTGGAAGATGGCCCTACCAGCGGCGAAGCAAAAATGATGGCCCTATAACTCACCAGGTAAACTTCGAGACTTATAGGGCCATCATAAATCTGACGGAAAAATGATAGGCAATCATTCGCTTGTAATTCTCGCCAGGCAACACACAGAACGAAGATGAGCATCATCGGTGGCTTGATACGAAATTGATCGAAATGTTGTTCTATACGAAATTGATTGAAATGTTCAGCCAATTGTTGTTCTCCACATCGACCATCTTCAGGTAGGCCGAGAAAATGTCTGTCCTCGCATGTCGTAGCAGTCGTGCAGATGGAATTTGCAGTGGTGAATGACCAGTTGAAAACCATTCCAGTGAATAGTAGGTGAGGCGACAGGTGAGAATCCCTTGGCAGTCGTCTCCACAATCAGCAGGAAGGCGGCGGTGCACCACTGGACAAACTTGAAGTAAACCTTGACCGGAGCAGCCAGGGGACTGCAACATGGTCAACATGCAGAAAGAGTAGTATCTTTGACAAATAAGGAAGCGGAATATCGTACCTTGCAAGGCAGGCTGCATGAGTTCGTTCGCATTCTAGATGAGCCGCGCTTAGATCAGATTGCTACCGCACCATGCGATCCCCTGGTACCACCCGTTTTGTCCAAATTGGACATTCTTTCTGTAAGAACTGACTGGAAACTGGGCCACTTTGGTCGCCATGTGCCGTACAAACGTCGCAAGCGCTGTATCATGCACCCCGGCATGAACGACTCAAAAACCACCCACTTCTGTCGAGTGTGCAGCGTTTTTCTGCATTATAACGCTCAGGGTGACAACACTCTATCGTGTATGGAGCTGTGGCACACCGCGGATTCTGTGTCCAAGTACTTGTAACTTTATACTGCTTCTCTGTGTTCCGTTCGCTGCTCCCCTTTCCTGCACTGAAAGGACGTTTGCTGAGGTTTATTTCTGTCAGTGCTGTGAATACAATGGGTTAATGGTGAGGTTCTGGGGTATATTTCCATCGTATAATAATACAGAGCATGACAGATGGTGTTAACGATTCCACAGTGCCACGTTTCATACCCTGAGACCTACATACTATCACAGCACGTTTTATGCACAGACTTGCACATTGCCAAGTTTGATGCCCAAAGGGGTGCACCTAGGCAGACTAAGGTTTGACCCTCTTACTATTGGCGAAATTAATTGCCTATCATTTTTTTCAGCCGATTGATTGCCTATCATGTTTGGGCATCGAACTTTCGGTCGAATGATGGAGCATCATTTTTTTCGTGAGTTATAGGGGCATCTTAAAAACCTTGGGTCTGTCAGACCCAAGTGCCCGGTTATGGGATAACTCGACTTTGTGACGGTGGATCCTCGCCAATTTAATTTCTGACCTGGACACTTATATTGCCTTTCATTCGAGACCAAAACCGCAGAGATCGCTTTCGTCATTCGGGAGATCCGCAGTGACAAAACTGACGGGTCCGGAGCGGAAAATTAGGCTTTTCAACTTTGGGGGATTTTGGGCCAAAAAACGCTTCTTCAGCGGTTAATTGACCCCTGCAACGTGCTCAACATCGAAAGTTGGTCTGGACGAAGTGTCTTGACCAGCCGCGCCGAATTGTTGAATCCCAGAGTCAAATTTTTGAAATTGAGTTTTACTTGTTTCGGGGTTTTCGACGACGCTGAATGCGAATCCGGTGTTTGTTTTGCAATTTGGGACACCTTTATTGTGATTTCGGCGTCTGGCCGGTGGTGTGTCAAAACCTGTGACCGTACAAAACCTGTGTCGACACAGGTTTTGCACGACAAAACCTGTGACTTTGCCAATATTGGGCGGCAATGTCTGGCTTGTCAATTCTTGAGATCACCTTCTGATGTTCTGATTGCATGTGTCAATCCTTGAGATCGCCACATGACATGAGGTTGCTAGCTTGCATGCCACAAGCAGCGCGCGCGAATCGCGACATTAGACCACCTGGTGCTTCTCTGGCACAGTCTCGCAAGTTGGTCAATTGGTTAGGTAGTTGACAGTGGTTGGTTAATTGGTTAGTTGGCATTTTGAAGGAAGCGCAGTGCGGAAGAATGACTGATACCGATTCGACAGGTGCAACTGAGGTATCACCCGACGGACAAATCTGCAGCGAGATCTGGATGGCGACGGACAAATCTGGATAAATCCCCAGAAAGTAACAACAGATCTGCGCCGAGTTTGCCTTGTAGGCGGTCATTACACCCCAGTGATTGACATGTGTACATAGGTAGGCTCATCATTCGTCTGTGTGAGTCTCGTCTTTGTGTGTGCTGTGTGGTCATTGCTTTACACAATCGTTGCGTTCGTCTCACTTTTAGAATTCACCGCAAATAACACAACTCTATGCACCTACTTACCTTGTCCTCAGCCAAACATGTTTGGCAACACATACCTAGCCGGTCGCAGATTTTGCATGGGTCACAGGATTTGATAGGACTGGGTCACAGACTCTGTACGGCCGCCCAATCTGGAGGTCACAGGTTTTGCACGGTCACAGGTTTTGATACGACACCGGCCAAAAATTGAGTTGTCAGCTGTTTCTGGGTTCTCTAACACCGCAGAACACGAATCCGGCGCTTGTTTTGCGATTTGCGGTGCATTTACCTAGCTTGATTTTGGCCGAAAATTGACCTTCTTTAGCAGATTTGAATCTGAATTTGGGATTTACCGCATCATGATCTAAGTTCAAACGTGCTACAGTGAAGAACTTAAGAGCAACTTAAGCGGAAATGCAATACTTGTTTCGCCGCCCCCCAGGGCGGCGAATATGTATATATGTTGCATCCACTTTCCGCAATCCAGCCAGATTGCGCAATCTAGAGGGTTTCACTTCAGACTACGCAATATGGCACGTTCTGGAGGGCGGCCCCTCCAAACCGCGCAATCTCTGGTCGGCGGTGCACAACAGGCCTGAAGTCGATCACGCTTCGCGCGCCCTGGATATTGATATGGAAGGAAACAACTTCCTGGTTAAAGAATTAAGCGTGAAAGTTAAAGAATTCAACGTTCTAGCAGCTGATTGCACGTTCTGGAGGGGCCGCCCACCAGAACGCGCCATATTGCGCAGTTTGGAGGGGCACCCCTCCAGATCGTGCAATACTGCACATTCTGGAGGATTGCGGCCTCCGGATGCGACATAGTATGTTTATACGGACGCTATTGTCTGTTCGTTTGTGGGTGTGTGTGTGTGTTTGTGGGTCCGGAATAAGTAGGCATGACGGTCAGTGCCATCCGATTGAGTCGAATGCGCTGAGTAACGTGCCGTTGTCCGTTTCTGTTGCTAATTTCGCTATTTTCAGATATTTACAATTAAAATAAAAAAAATGCAAAAAATGACACTTTTATTGACAAGTCGCATCGAGAAAGTTTTTGCTGAAACTGAAAGGGCATAAGAGTAAGACGCGATGAATATGTGACATAGTTTGGGTTTTGGAATTCACGAAATTACGAATATTTTCAGGGTTTTTGTCAAAACTCCTAAATTTCGACAAATTCAAACAGCTTAAATTTCAAAAGTTCTTTGCACGGATGTATCGAGCATAGTCTGCCAAGTATTTAGCTAATAGTTTCAGCGAATATGATTAACAAAATTGAGGTTATTTTTAAGGATTTTGTCAAAATCCACAAATTTCGACGATTTCAAACAGCTTAAATTTCAAAACTCCTTTTCACGGATGTGTCGAGCATAGTCTGCCAAGTATTTATCAAATAGTTTCAAATTTTATAATTGACAAAAAATTCAAACAGCTTAAATTACAAAACTTCTTTGCACGGATGTATCGAGCATAGTCTGCCAAGTATTTGGCAAATAGTTTCAGCGAATATAATTAACGAAATTTAGGATATTTTTAAGGATTTAACGACATACACAAATTTCGACAATTTCAAACAGCTTAAATTTTAAGATTTCTTTTAGCGGATGTGTCGAGCATACCTAGTCTGCCAAGCATTTACCAAATATTTTCAGATTTTATAATTAACGAAATTAGGGATATTTTCAAGGGTTTTGTCAAAATTTCCAAATTTCGACAATTTCAATCGGCTTAAATTTAACAATATCTTTGTGATGTATTGGGCATAGTATGTCAAGTATTTAGCAAATAGTTTCTGATTTTACAATTCATGAAATTTGGGATATTTTTTTAATCCTCAAATTTCGACAATTTCAAATAGCGTAAATATCTAAGTGTCTTTGCATGGTTGTGTCGGGCATTGTCTGCCAAGACTTTAGCAAATAGTTTATGATTTTACAATTCACGAAATTTGGGATATTTTTTTAATCCTCAAATTTCGACAATTTCAAATAGCGTAAATATCAAATTGTCTTTGCATGGCTGTATCGGGCATAGTCTGCCAAGTCTTTAGCAAATAGTTGTAGATTTTATAATTAAAGAATTTAGGTATATTTTAAAAGTAAGGATCTGAGAGAATCGGACAATGCTTGGACCATTTTTTAGGGTCGATGTCACGGATTTCCGCAAAATTTGGTTATTTGGTGTCGCTTGATGAAAATTGGTAAAACCCAAAATTGTTTTCAAAAATTTCGCCTAAATCAAAGTTTACGGGGGTCCAAAGTTTCGGTCTTTGTCTTTTTGCAGTCAAAAGGGCTGTTTCGACAAATTTTTTGTACATAGCCTATCCGATGCAGAATTTTATGTAGAATTTGATGGGCTGCTTAAAAATGCGGAAGATTTTTATTTTGACACCAAAAAATCGCATTTTTCAAAATTTGCGCCAAATTTTTGGCGTTTTCTCGAAATAACTCGAGAAGGACCCCCCTGTACATCGCGTTTTTTCTGCGCGTTTTGAAGCTCTATAGGTCCACTACATAACCCCTAAGTGGCACGAAATATTTCGTCGAATCTTGCACCCATTCATGCTGTCGAATGCAGTCGGCTGGCACAATGTTGGGCTACCATTTAGAAGAAACCCCCGTTTCTCAGAAACGAACCCCCTGTCCACCCGATTTTTTTCGCGCAGTTTGTAGTGTTGGTGAACCTGTATAAACCTGCACAGGTGGCATTGATTGTTTCTTCAACTTTTGTGGTACTCTGATTCGCTTTGTGATAAAAGATTTCGCTTGCCATTGCTGGCACACCACTCGCGCAAGCATGAGGCGAATTGAATGAAACTAGGCACTTTCGAAGCTAGTTGTGCCACTGTTACGTGTTCCAAGTTTCGTACACTTTGCTCAATCACAGATCACGTTTTGTGTTTGGACGCGATAAGCACAATTCTGTCAGGTTGGTGCACAACTGGCACACCAGACGTGAAGTTTACAAACTCGTTATACTTACCACAGTCAAGCTAGGTGGCCAGGTCAAGCTAGGTAGCCCACAATTGTGCCAGCCGACTGCATTCGACACCATGAATGGGTGCAAGATTCGACGAAATATTTCGTGCCACTTAGGGGTTATGTATTGGACCTATAGAGCTTCAAAACGCGCAGAAAAAACGCGATGTACAGGGGGGGTCCTTCTCGAGTTATTTCGAGAAAACGCTAAAAAATATGGCGCAAATTTTGAAAAATGCGATTTTTCGGACCATCAAATTCTACATAAAATTCTGCATCGGACAGGCTATGTACAAAAAAATTGTCGAAACAGCCCTTTTGACTGCAAAAAGACAAAAGCCGAAACTTTGGACCTCCGTAAAATTTGATTTCTGCGGAATTTTTGAAAAAAATTTTGGTTTTCACCAATTTTCATCAAGCGACACCAAATAACCAAATTTCGCGGAAATCCGTGACATCGACCCTAAACAAGCTTAGAGTAACAAGCTGTGTGTGTAAAAAGTTCAACCTATGCTTTGTGTCTGTCAAATCTTGGTGAAGAGTGTGGACAACTCTGTTCACATCATTAGCCGCATCTGGAGAAATTGTCTTGAGAACGTGTACCATACACCAAGTGCAGCTATTCCCACGATACGGTTGTCTGTACAACTGATCTAAAGCTCAGTGATATCGCCGCATTCGCTATATGGTATCGGCATGATACGACGCCGTTCATCTGAAGTTTCGATACGTGTAAACTGCAGTAAATACATCACATCCAACAAAAAAACTTGCCAACTATTGCAGTGCAGTCGTTCTTTATCAGGAATTCCTTTTGGCGTACGACCTTTCTATTTTCAACATTTGGCGAACGACATTCAGCTATCAACCAGTGTAGGCAATTTGTGGAGTCGTAAACATTTCTATCAAATTTAGCGCATGCAAAAGTTTTATTTTGCTTTACAAAACCTCTAGTTCCGTAGTCTATGCGCTTGCCATTTCTTAAGAAATTTAGCCGCTATTCCATCGAACGAAAATGTCGATTTTGACACTTTTCAATTTTACTTAAATTCTAAATATCTCGAAATAATAAATTCTAATATCCGAGGTCTATGCTCTTTCCATTCCTGAAGAAATTTCGCCGCTACCTCATCAGGCGAAAAAGTCGATTTTCGACATTTTTATGTTTTAATTGTGAATATCTTGAAATTGTAACTTCTTAGACCTGTAAAACTAAGTCACAAATTCTTAATGCCACTAGACCTTTCCACTTCTGCATTCACATTTGTCAATAAACGACGTTCTATTTTTGTCATTTTATAAAATTTTGACAGATAATCACGTATTTCTGTCAAATTCCACATTTTCAAAAAATTTCTTTGTGTTACAAACTATCCGCGGTCTATGCTCTTTCCATTTCTGAAGAAATTTCGCCGCTAGGGCATCAGGCGAAAAAGTCGATTTTCGACATTTTCCTATTTTAATTGTAAATATCTCGAAAATACGAAATTAGCAACAAAAACGGACGTCGGATCCGTACCCAGCGACCTTGACTCTACTTGACCACGTATGCCACATACCTTATTTCGATGCGCGGACAGACAGACAGACAGACAGACAGACACACAGACATTGTCATCCGTATATATGCTGCATCCGGACGGCGCAATCCTCCAGAATGTGCAATATTGCACGATCTGGAGGGGTGCACCTCCAAACTGCGCAATATGGCGCGTTCTGGAGGGCAGCCCCTCCAGAATGTGCAATCATCTGCTAGAACGTTGAATTCTTTAACTTTTACGTATCATTCTTTTGCCAGGACGTTGTTTCCTTTGATATCAGGCTATGCTTAGGCTCGCCCTGCGCCCAGAGACGGATCACAAGAGTCTAGTCGGCGTCGCAGTCTGGCGGGTCGAAGCTTAGGCTTAACGCGACCGGTGACCGACTTCAGGGCGCGCGGAGCGCGCCCTGAAGTTGGTGGTCGCGCTAAGCCTCAGTTTTCGACCCGCCAGGCGCGACGTCGACCGAGTTTTAGTGCAAACTGTAAGTAGGATGTACACTCCTCCATCTAATTCACCTACTGCTCAGGCCTGCTGAGCCCCGCCGACCAGAGATTGCGCGGTTTGGAGGGGCCGCCCTCCAGAACGCGCCATATTGCGTAGTCTGGAGGGAAACCCTCCAGATTGCGCAATCTGGCTGAATTGCGGAAAGTGGATGCAACAATATACACCTCGCCGCGCTGAGGCGCGGCGAAATAACTGGACACCCGATGATGGTTGATTGGCATTGTATAGTGTGTCGTGCATTTGAGGAGTATATTCCATAGAGTGTCAGAATAAATAGTAAGTTAAGCATTTCTTCGGGGAGTAGCGCCGCAGTTACATACCTCGAGTTTCCAGAGAAAGTTTGTGCCATTGTTGGGCAATCGATGCCTGTAAGGCGCATTGGTGGGTACTGATCCATAAATGGATCAGGAATGTTCGCCGCAGGTTCACTTTGGAATAAAGAGGGTCTAAATGGGACGACGCCCTTTCTTTTGGGTCACAAATGCGGACGGTTACGGTACCGTTGCTGTAGATTGCAGAACCACACAGTGAACAGAAAAAAACCTTGAAAATATCCCTAACTTCGTAAATTCCAAAATCTGAAACTGCTGTATTATTACTTGACATACTACGCAAGATTCATCCACGCAAAGATATTTTAAATTTTAGGCCGATCTGGAGCCTTGGTATGAGCCTTGGTATGAGCCTTGGTATGAGCCTTGGTATGAGCCTTGGTATTTGGTATGAGCCTCTCGTCTCGTCCGTGTGGTGTGGTTGAAAAGTTTTTTGAAATTGTCGAAAGTTGGCAATTTTGAGAAAAACCTTGAAAATATCCCTAAATTTGTTAATTATAAAACATAGAACTATTTGCTAAATAGTTGGCAGACAATGCCCGACACAACCATGAAAAGACATTCAGAAATTCGAAAACGTTGAAATTTGGGAATTTTAGCAATACATTTGAAAATATACCTAATTCCGCTAATTAGAAAATCTGAAACTACTTACTAAATACTTGGCTGACTATGCTCGATACATCCGTGCAAAGAAGTTTTGAATTTTAAGCTGTTTGAATTTGTCGAAATTTGGGAATTTTGACAAAACCCTTGAAATATCCCTAATTTCGTTAATTATAAAACCTGAAACTGTTTGATAAATACTTGGCAAACTATGCTCGATACATCCGTGCAAAGAAGTTTTCAAATTTAAGCTGTTTGAATTTGTCGAAATTTGGGAATTTTGACAAAACCCTTAAAAATATCCCTAATTTTGTTAATTACAGAATCTGAAACTATTTGATAAATACTTGGTAGACTATGCTCTATACATCCGTGCAAAGAAGTTTTGAAATTTAAGTTATTTGAATTTGTCAAAATTTGGGAATTTTGACAAGACCCTTGAAAATATCCCTAATTTCGTTAATTATAAAATCTGAAACTATTTGCTAAATACTTGGCAGACTATGCTCGATACATCGGTGCAAAGAAATTCTGAAATATATGCTGTTTGAAATTGTCGAAATTTAGGAATTTTGACAAAACCCTTGAAAATATCCCTAATTTTGGGGAGCAATAC
>JASAMZ010010555.1:0-46901 GCA_030248115.1 Linhomoeus sp. GSCO2_2
TTAAAATCTTTCAGAGGCCTGCCACGCTGAGAAGACTGGCACATTAAGTGTCTGATTTGGGAGTATGGTACAGTATCAATTAAAGAGATGCAATGAACACGAATATATCGTCCTATATGTACGGTCACATTGCACCCTCTGAACTTAACCTTCCCATGCCCCTTACTTCCGCTTGGGGGGAGGGGGCGCTCTCTGCCTGCGGCTCTAGGAGAGGCAGGCAAAGGTTGTACACTTTTGTACAGCCGGTGCTACAGTGCGGTTGGCGTAGCAGGTCTTGCCTTCGTTTCGAATGCGCACGCACCACGGAGACAGTGGGCGCGGCGGCACTTCCGCTAGCCACGTTCGCCATCAGCGCTTTGGCCGAGACAGCTACCGTTTTCTTGTTCCTCCCCTTTGGCTCTAGTCTGCGCGGAGGAAAGCCTGGAGGAAGGACATTGGGCGTGCCCCACTCCATCTGGCTGCCGATGGTCTGGTTCAGCCGCTGCATCTCCTTGAAAGCGGCCTCGCTGCACCAACAGTGGGCGGGGTGGTAGCTGGCCAGGTAGAGGCCGTCCAGGCTGCGGAACCTGGACAAGGCCACGTAGGCCATGCCCGCCTCGAAGATGTCCTGGCCCACGTCCACCACACCGCCGTCCACCGACATGCCCTGCGCCTGCAGTAGATTCATGGCCCCAATCCACTTCAGATGTCTATGCAACACAACTACCCCCTTGTCCATATACCTTGTGAATTGTGACGGCATAGGCGAGCGTCAGTGGGAACTGGTCCATCGCAACGTAGACGCCCCTGCTGGCCTCCCAAGGGGCGTGGACACGCGTGATCCTGACGGGCTGGGGCACTGACTTGAACTTGACCACGATGGTGGAGATGGTGTCACCATTCGACCTGCACAGCTCCACCACCTTTCCAACGGCTCCGTTGATCAGGCCTCTGAAATACAGAGCAGTGTCACAGCCCAGCCGCTTCCAACCACCTTTGTAGTGTGTTGTACGCCGCAACAGCAATTAGATCACCTTGACTGGTCGAGATTTCGTCTCAGCATGACCAATGCGCCCACAGCAACTCGCAGATTGATCTCCAACCCGCCCGTCATCGCCGCGGGAATCTTCTTGCCGCCGGCCACCTCCTCCTGCACCTTCTTCTGCTGCGCCTTCTTCTTCTTGGTTCGTCCAACTGCAACAGCGCTTTTCATGCTATTCATACTCTGCATGAGTCTGTCGAAGAATGTAGAAATTACAATACCTCCGAACAATGCCGGGATGTCCACGACGTCCAACTGGAGCCTCTCCATCATCAGGCGGTTGAACTCGTCCACCTTCTCTACCTTGGGGAAGAGGCAGACGTAGTACTTGCCATGGTCCTTCAAGCGCAAAACTCTTTTATAGCGAGTTCAGAAACAATACACAATATCCAATCACCATCGTCAGCTCACCAAAGGTCTCGGTCCCCAGAGGGAGACGCAGCTGCGTCACCCCCAAGGGCCATCTAAATAAACGCCCAGATTATTGGTTTGCGTTGTGTTGCCACAGCAGTAGTACACATGAGTACGTACGTACCTATTCAAAAGTTTGCAGCTTCCGGAGAGTCCCGGAGAGCCACGATTAGTGCCTACTAATAAGTTCCCAGTCCTCTACACGCACGTATAGGTAAGGTACGCGACGCCGCCTACACACTACGCTACAATTCTTAAGGCCAGGTCGCCAGAAGGCCGCTTCGACACCTGCTTTACGCCGCCGCTTGCCGACAGGGAGGAGTCGTCAGTCATCCACAACACCGATCGATTATCTCTCTGGAGCAGATTATCTCGAGCAGGAGTGGATATCCAGAGTTGCGATGTTATACATTTTTACTCCCCCTATGGTCCTGCTTAGGGGATAGAAGTCCGTTTTCTCTTGCAATGTACACAGCGTGCTCGGCATATGTGAGTTGGGTCCCGGATCCGTGCTCATCACAGTTTCTAGAGCAGATTATCTCGAGCAGGAGTGGATATCCAGATTTGCGATCTTATACATTTTTACTCCGCTTATGGTCCTGCTTAGGGGATAGAAGTCCGTTTTCCCTTGCAATGTACACAGCGTGCTCGGCGTATGTGAGTTGGGTCCCGGATCCGTGCTCATCACAGTCTCTGGAGCAGATTATCTCGCGCAGGAGTGGATATCCAGAGTTGCGATGTTATACATTTTTACTCCCCCTATGGTCCTGCTTAGGGGATAGAAGTCCGTTTTCCCTTGCAATGTACACAGCGTGCTCGGCGTATGTGAGTTGGGTCCCGGATCCGTGCTTATCACAGTCTCTGGAGCAGATTATCTCGAGCAGGAGTGGATATCCAGAGTTGCGATGTTATACATTTTTACTCCCCCTATGGTCCTGCTTAGGGGATAGAAGTCCGTTTTCCCTTGCAATGTACACAGCGTGCTCGGCATATGTGAGTTGGGTCCCGGATCCGTGCTCATCACAGTCTCTGGAGCAGATTATCTCGAGCAGGAGTGGATATCCAGAGTTGCGATGTTATACATTTTTACTCCCCTTATGGTCCTGCTTAAGGGATAAGAGTCCGTTTTCCACTGCAGTGTACACAGCGTGCTCGGCGTATGTGAGTTGGGTCCCGGATCCGTGCTCATCACAGTCTCTGGAGCAGATTATCTCGAGCAGGAGTGGATATCCAGAGTTGCGATGTTATACATTTTTACTCCCCTTATGGTCCTGCTTAAGGGATAAGAGTCCGTTTTCCACTGCAGTGTACACAGCGTGCTCGGCGTATGTGAGTTGGGTCCCGGATCCGTGCTCATCACAGTCTCTGGAGCAGATTATCTCGAGCAGGAGTGGATATCCAGAGTTGCGATGTTATACATTTTTACTCCCCTTATGGTCCTGCTTAAGGGATAAGAGTCCGTTTTCCACTGCAGTGTACACAGCGTGCTCGGCGTATGTGAGTTGGGTCCCGGATCCGTGCTCATCACAGTCTCTGGAGCAGATTATCTCGAGCAGGAGTGGATATCCAGAGTTGCGATGTTATACATTTTTACTCCCCTTATGGTCCTGCTTAAGGGATAAGAGTCCGTTTTCCACTGCAGTGTACACAGCGTGCTCGGCGTATGTGAGTTGGGTCCCGGATCCGTGCTCATCACAGTCTCTGGAGCAGATTATCTCGAGCAGGAGTGGATATCCAGAGTTGCGATGTTATACATTTTTACTCCCCTTATGGTCCTGCTTAAGGGATAAGAGTCCGTTTTCCACTGCAGTGTACACAGCGTGCTCGGCGTATGTGAGTTGGGTCCCGGATCCGTGCTCATCACAGTCTCTGGAGCAGATTATCTCGAGCAGGAGTGGATATCCAGAGTTGCGATGTTATACATTTTTACTCCCCTTATGGTCCTGCTTAAGGGATAAGAGTCCGTTTTCCACTGCAGTGTACACAGCGTGCTCGGCGTATGTGAGTTGGGTCCCGGATCCGTGCTCATCACAGTCTCTGGAGCAGATTATCTCGAGCAGGAGTGGATATCCAGAGTTGCGATGTTATACATTTTTACTCCCCTTATGGTCCTGCTTATGGGATATGAGTCCGTTTTCCCCTGCACTGTACACAGCGTGCTCGGCGTATGTGAGTTGGGTCCCGGATCCGTGCTCATCACAGTCTCTGGAGCAGATTATCTCGAGCAGGAGTGGATATCCAGAGTTGCGATGTTATACATTTTTACTCCCCTTATGGTCCTGCTTAAGGGATAAGAGTCCGTTTTCCACTGCAGTGTACACAGCGTGCTCGGCGTATGTGAGTTGGGTCCCGGATCCGTGCTCATCACAGTCTCTGGAGCAGATTATCTCGAGCAGGAGTGGATATCCAGAGTTGCGATGTTATACATTTTTACTCCCCTTATGGTCCTGCTTAAGGGATAAGAGTCCGTTTTCCACTGCAGTGTACACAGCGTGCTCGGCGTATGTGAGTTGGGTCCCGGATCCGTGCTCATCACAGTCTCTGGAGCAGATTATCTCGAGCAGGAGTGGATATCCAGAGTTGCGATGTTATACATTTTTACTCCCCTTATGGTCCTGCTTAAGGGATAAGAGTCCGTTTTCCACTGCAGTGTACACAGCGTGCTCGGCGTATGTGAGTTGGGTCCCGGATCCGTGCTCATCACAGTCTCTGGAGCAGATTATCTCGAGCAGGAGTGGATATCCAGAGTTGCGATGTTATACATTTTTACTCCCCTTATGGTCCTGCTTAAGGGATAAGAGTCCGTTTTCCACTGCAGTGTACACAGCGTGCTCGGCGTATGTGAGTTGGGTCCCGGATCCGTGCTCATCACAGTCTCTGGAGCAGATTATCTCGAGCAGGAGTGGATATCCAGAGTTGCGATGTTATACATTTTTACTCCCCTTATGGTCCTGCTTAAGGGATAAGAGTCCGTTTTCCACTGCAGTGTACACAGCGTGCTCGGCGTATGTGAGTTGGGTCCCGGATCCGTGCTCATCACAGTCTCTGGAGCAGATTATCTCGAGCAGGAGTGGATATCCAGAGTTGCGATCTTATACATTTTTACTCCCCTTATGGTCCTGCTTAAGGGATAAGAGTCCGTTTTCCACTGCAGTGTACACAGCGTGCTCGGCGTATGTGAGTTGGGTCCCGGATCCGTGCTCATCACAGTCTCTGGAGCAGATTATCTCGAGCAGGAGTGGATATCCAGAGTTGCGATGTTATACA
This sequence comes from Linhomoeus sp. GSCO2_2, assembly GCA_030248115.1. Taxonomy (NCBI): domain Eukaryota; kingdom Metazoa; phylum Nematoda; class Chromadorea; order Monhysterida; family Linhomoeidae; genus Linhomoeus; species Linhomoeus sp. GSCO2_2. The sequence continues at coordinate 4,700 of JASAMZ010010555.1, forward strand.
TTTTTACTCCCCTTATGGTCCTGCTTAAGGGATAAGAGTCCGTTTTCCACTGCAGTGTACACAGCGTGCTCGGCGTATGTGAGTTGGGTCCCGGATCCGTGCTCATCACAGTCTCTGGAGCAGATTATCTCGAGCAGGAGTGGATATCCAGATTTGCGATCTTATACATTTTTACTCCGCTTATGGTCCTGCTTGGTGGAAAGAAGTCCGTTTTCCCTTGCAATGTACACAGCGTGCTCGGCGTATGTGAGTTGGGTCCCGGATCCGTGCTCATCACAGTCTCTGGAGCAGATTATCTCGAGCAGGAGTGGATATCCAGAGTTGCGATGTTATACATTTTTACTCCCCTTATGGTCCTGCTTAAGGGATAAGAGTCCGTTTTCCACTGCAGTGTACACAGCGTGCTCGGCGTATGTGAGTTGGGTCCCGGATCCGTGCTCATCACAGTCTCTGGAGCAGATTATCTCGAGCAGGAGTGGATATCCAGAGTTGCGATGTTATACATTTTTACTCCCCTTATGGTCCTGCTTAAGGGATAAGAGTCCGTTTTCCACTGCAGTGTACACAGCGTGCTCGGCGTATGTGAGTTGGGTCCCGGATCCGTGCTCATCACAGTCTCTGGAGCAGATTATCTCGAGCAGGAGTGGATATCCAGAGTTGCGATGTTATACATTTTTACTCCCCTTATGGTCCTGCTTAAGGGATAAGAGTCCGTTTTCCACTGCAGTGTACACAGCGTGCTCGGCGTATGTGAGTTGGGTCCCGGATCCGTGCTCATCACAGTCTCTGGAGCAGATTATCTCGAGCAGGAGTGGATATCCAGAGTTGCGATCTTATACATTTTTACTCCCCTTATGGTCCTGCTTAAGGGATAAGAGTCCGTTTTCCACTGCAGTGTACACAGCGTGCTCGGCGTATGTGAGTTGGGTCCCGGATCCGTGCTCATCACAGTCTCTGGAGCAGATTATCTCGAGCAGGAGTGGATATCCAGAGTTGCGATCTTATACATTTTTACTCCCCTTATGGTCCTGCTTAAGGGATAAGAGTCCGTTTTCCACTGCAGTGTACACAGCGTGCTCGGCGTATGTGAGTTGGGTCCCGGATCCGTGGTCATCACAGTCTCTGGAGCAGATTATCTCGCGCAGGAGTGGATATCCAGAGTTGCGATCTTATACATTTTTACTCCCCTTATGGTCCTGCTTAAGGGATAAGAGTCCGTTTTCCACTGCAGTGTACACAGCGTGCTCGGCGTATGTGAGTTGGGTCCCGGATCCGTGCTCAGCACAGTCTCTGGAGCGGATTATCTCGAGCAGGAGTGGATATCCAGATTTGCGATCTTATACATTTTTACTCCGCTTATGGTCCTGCTTGGTGGAAAGAAGTCCGTTTTCCCTTGCAATGTACACAGCGTGCTCGGCGTATTTGAGTTGGGTCCCGGATCCGTGCTCAGCACAGTCTCTGGAGCGGATTATCTCGAGCAGGAGTGGATATCCAGATTTGCGATCTTATACATTTTTACTCCGCTTATGGTCCTGCTTGGTGGAAAGAAGTCCGTTTTCCCTTGCAATGTACACAGCGTGCTCGGCGTATTTGAGTTGGGTCCCGGATCCGTGCTCAGCACAGTCTCTGGAGCGGATTATCTCGAGCAGGAGTGGATATCCAGATTTGCGATCTTATACATTTTTACTCCGCTTATGGTCCTGCTTGGTGGAAAGAAGTCCGTTTTCCCTTGCAATGTACACAGCGTGCTCGGCGTATGTGGTGGGGACTTGGCCAAATTTTTGGCCAAAATTTCTTTCCCCTGTAACTTCTGAACGGCTTGACCGAATCCCGCGAAATTTTAATACACAAAATGCGGCGTGAGGGGCTATCCAACGACACCACTACCGGTTCTCTAGCTGCTACCGTTCCCGAGTAATAAGCCGAGAAGCGTACGACATGAACAAGATAGGTGAAAAATTTGGAGGTTTTCAAGCTATATCTCAAGAACGACGTGACCGATCGAGCTGATTTTTTTACACGTTTTATAACTTAGGACGAGACAACTTGTGTTAAAGTTTCAGCTCAATCGGTCAAGTATTGCCTAATGACCCCTAAGGAAGTGACTCTCTGGAGGGCGCACGTGCGGGGACCAAAGGAAAATGATGAGGGCACTGGCGTGCCCTCATCGATAATAGGGAGCAAGCAGACTTCCCACCCGTTTATACAGAAATGCGGGAACGGGAACCAATGGGGTAGGAAAACAGGCTGGCAAGCATGGTAACGCCGGTCGTTCAAATCAGTCAACATATCGACGGAATTCATCCTTTCTGCAGATCGTCTGCGATGTGCGCGCACACCTACAAAACTATCGGATGACGGACTGGTTTGCTACTGTGTAACTGAAATCATTGTTGTTACGGCAGTTGTTCCGAATCCATTGACATCGTGTAGTTATATGTACATGTTAAAGTGACAACCCGAGTTAAGGGAGAACCCGAGTACTCGGGTTCTCACTGATGCAGTTAGTGATCCCCCGAATAGAGTGGCGCAGGCCGGCAAGCCGCGCAATCTCTGGTCGGCAAGGCACAGCCGGCCTGAGCAGGAGGTGAAGTAGATGGAGGATAGTTTATTCCACTTACAGTTTGCACTAAAACTCGGCCGGCGTCGTGCCTGGCGGGTCTCAGCTGAGGCTTAGCGCGACCACTAACACCGGTTGCGTTAAGCCTAAGCTTCGACCCGCCAGACTGCGACGCCGACTGACTCTTGTGCACTGTGGGCGCAGGGCGAGCCTAAGCATAGCCTGAATTCAAAGGAATATACAGCTGTCAAAGACACGTGGGCTGTCAATAAACGCATTAATCCTAATGTCAACCGGACTTTCTCAAGTAAGTTACAAGTGTTTTCTCCAAAACAACGGCTGTTAAAACAAATTGAAAACGGCGATTATTTGTTTACCAACTGATTGACGGGGTGCATCTTACTGCACAGGCGCCCTCGGCCAAGCGCGCCTTGCCGTCCAGCGCCACCCTACTCGGGTTCTCACTAACTGCATCAGTGAGAACCCGAGTACTCGTGTTCTCCCTGAACTCGGGTTCTTCCCGTGACATACATACTAGGCCCGGCACATTATCTTCCTTCACAGCGAATATATGTACCGGGTCTTTCGAAACTCCAGACCCCCCACCCACAGCACGCTGTGTAGAAGGTAGCGAAGTCATACTTGCACACATGGTAGCCTAATGTCTTCACAACTCGGATGCAAATATTCAGCACTCTATCTCAACCCACGCGTTAGTGCGAGCACGAAACGCAAAATCGGTCAAAATTGACGGCCGAGCCACCTTTGGGCGGCTGTGGCTCGCGCGTGGGATGCGATATTGCGGCTGGTGAAGTAGCGTTTGAAAGGGGACACAATAAGCTTCAAAATGACGCAAGAACGACTTTCGTAGCTAGCACCAATCTTGCGTAGCAAGCAATCAAAGTTGGGTTGTCAATCATGCTTCTGCTGAGGGCGCCCTTCTTCTCCACGGTGATGGCCTCCAGGAGGAGGAGGAGCAAGCGCGACCGATTTTGCATTTCACGCCCGCATTTGCGCGTGAGTTGAGATAGAGTGCTGAATTTTTGCATCCGAGTTGTGAAGACATTAGGCTACCATGTATGCAAGTATGACTTCGCTACCTTTTGCACAGCGTGCTGTGGAGGGGGGGGGGTCTGGAGTTTCGAAAGACCCGGTACTTACTCCTCTTTTCCTCTGTTATTGAACACTGGTGAGTCTTTGATTTAATTTAGTTAGAGAAAGTTTTCGCGTGCCGCCTAGGTGCACAATACATGCAGAGATCTTGTTGTTCGTTGCTATGGCCGGTCGGACGGGCGGCGTTTCCTTCCCGGGCTTTGAAAGAGGCCTGACCCGAGCACTCTATATTACCCATTCTCCAACAATGCAGTGCAAATGCCAGCACCTTGCCTAATTGAGCGAGCAAAATAGAGGGCGCTTCCTGCCAAAGTACCCGCCCTCGTCGCACTAGAGCTTAATTCTATCCGCTGTGCGAGTTAAGAACCCAGTCACGCTTTATCTGCAGACATTGACTTGGCTGTCAACAAGTCGAGAAACCGTTGTTGTTAGACAAAAGTTGTTGTTTCATAGTGAAGGAAGCAAGCAAAAGATGATTGCGGCGGCCGAAAAAGTATCCCCTATCGAGTCGTGTCTCCAGGAGCTCACGCAGGCCGACAAGCGGCTTCTGGTGTCGAGCTGGGGCGTGCTTAGCCGGCAGAAGCGCTCGGTGTCCAGCCGGATATTTCAGATGATCTTTGAGCAGATCCCCGAGGCGAAGGCGATGTTCCACTTCGGGAAAGCCGACTACGACAAGCGAACCGGCACCAAGTCCGACGAGTTCAACTTCCACGCGCTGCGCTTCATGCAGGTTGGAATGCGTTCGCTTACAGTAGGCGCATACATTGTCGTTGGTTCGCCATGGTCTTAATGTACCTGATCTCCGGCAGTCGGTGGAGAGCACGGTGGAGTTATTGGAGCGACCGGCCCAGCTGGCGGCGATCATGGCCAACCTGGGCGAGATCCACGTGCGCGTGGCGCAGCAGCGCGGCTTCAAGCCCTACTACTGGTCGGTCTTCGTTGAGTGCACCCTCTACCACTTCCGCGCGGCCCTCCAGCGGAGCCATGGTGTCACGCAGCAACGTCAGGAGCAGCAGCAACGCTGGACCGGCGACGCCATCGACGGCTGCATAGTCGTCTGGCGTCGCTGTCTGACGGCCGCGGTGGACACGATGAAGGGCACCTTCGCCCGCAAGCTGCACCAAGTCGAGAAGCGCCAGCAGGAGCAGCGCATGTCGAATGGGCTGGTCCACGGCGACCGATCGAGAACCAATTCGGGCGCCAGCAGGAGAAACACATTCCAGCCGGCACTCCTTCAAAACGGCCGCATGCCCCGCAGCGCCTCTGTTGCCGGACGAGTTGCGTTGCTTCACGAGTCAAATGTGTACCGAAATTCGAGTTAGCTATCCAGACTGAGTGACAGCGCATGATTCTACCGACAGCAAGTAATCGATGTTCGATGTGTTATTCGATCGCCTCGTGATTGCACTGTTTCTTGTGACCGCGATACGGAACCGCATGTAACTGCGGAAAAGTAGCAAGTGCACGTCCATACTCGTAAGAAGGTGTTGATCTTTGTGACGTAGCTGCAGAGAAAACGTTCCGTCCTGCTTGAAGAGTGACTCCTTTAGTCAATCGCTGTTGGCGATGCGTTCGGCAATGAGGTCGAACAGAGCCTTCCAGGCGTCTTCGACATCGGGAGTCAGCGCGTCCAGGCAGAGCTTCAGCGTGGCGAACAGCGTAGGCAGCATGTGCTGCATAGATGTACGCACGAGTTGTCATCAACCAATTCAGACTGCTGACTGTGAAGAACGTGGCCTTTGCATGTACTGTACCTGCAGGTGGAATCCCCCGATGCCCTTCTCCTTGTGCAGGCGGGCCAGCTTGTTGACGAAGTCGTCGAAGTCGTCCTGGTCGTCCATCTTGACGATGATGGTCTTCAGGCCCGACATGAAGATCTCCGAGTGCTTCTGCAGCACGCCCGTCTTCTGCAGCGCCGAGCCGTCCGTCGTCTTGAACTGCGGCCAGAAGTCCTTGTAGTGGGGGTAGTCGTTCAGCAACCTGAACTCAATAATGAGCCGCCTCAGACGTTCTCTGTCGGCTGTCGCGGAGAAAGGCCAGTCGCCCACCGCACGAAGACCGAGGACCCGTTGTTGATGGAGTCGGCCTCCATGGTGGCGTAGCTGGCCTTGAGAATCGTCTTCTGCTTCTCCGTCAGGCGCTTCCGCTTCGATTCGGTAGTCGGAGTTGCTGTCTCGTCGTGATGTGACGCTTTGTGTTTGTTGCCTACGAGTGGGCGAGAGCAGCAGAGCGCTGGTTTCTACATTCATGGCACTTACAAGTGTAACGTTCTACCGTACCGTTGCGTATTGGAGTAGGTGATTTCGTTGACCTTTCTCCGCCCTTGAAACCAGACAACACTTGTCGCGGCTTTGTTCTTCGACCCACCGACCTGGAGTAGAACATTTTGTGCGCTACCCTTTGCAAGCAGAGATATGTATTTGTTTGAAAATGATGCGTGACTTCGGCAAGTTTCCATCCGACTTCGAGCGCGTCCGAAGTTTGGCCGGCCGGAAACATCTACTTTGCGTCCATTAGGTGCGCTAATGGCTGCTTCACTTGTCTTGGCAACAGAAGCAGAATGTTGTCTTTGCAACGTAGCGGGGACTTTCGAAACTCAGTCGCAGGCACCAAAGTAAAGGTCAATAGAGGGGTGGTCGACAGACAAGACGTGGTGTTTCGACATGGGAATCACGTTCGAGAATGGGCACGTCACTGGATCCACATGACAATCAGCGGAAGTCATGGGGTACCCTCAGCCAAATCGACCTCGGCACGTGGGCGGCACTTTGAGACCCCCCTTCACCCCGTAAATTTGCACTCCGCATCCATCATTCGAGTCAAGCATCATTGAGAAGGCACGAAAATCGGCTTTTCGGCTGAAGAGCAGAGGGCCGGGCTAGGGCTTTCTGGTTCAACTAGCCCGCCTCTCCTGCACTCCTTCTTCCTGCCGTCACTGGGCGTCATGGCTCAGAATTTGACTAGGCAATTTGTTGGGCGGAATAAAGTTGGCGATACCACACACACTTCCCTTCCCCCCTCCCCTCCATCCCCTCCACCCCCCCCCCCCCCCCCCACATGAATCACTCATTCCTTCCGCGGCTTTTGCCTTCGGCCACTCGAGCGTCATGACAGGAGGCGAGGAGCGCTCTTTCCGTTCGGTATTTGCGCTGGCGGCGACGCAAATTGACCGTATGAAGTTGGCGCGACGGCCATTTCGCGCGCTGACGCAAACGCCGTCAAACAAGCGAGACCGAGCGGTTAAAACGGGCCCCGTTCTCTCTCTCGCGGGGCTCATTTTGGTTAGCCGTTCGGCGGCTCGATTTCCGCCCAGAGGCTACCGACGCTTGTCTGAGAGCTCTGGCGCGCGGCGAGGGCAAGGCATTTATCTCTCCCTCCGTTCGACGGCTGCTGGCCGCCTTTTCAGCCGTAATTTCCCTACGACGGCCCCATGCTCAACCGGCAGCCACTCAGAAAATTACTGTCTTTGGCGGTCGTTGGAGGTTGAGGGGGTTGAACTTTGACAAATGCCAGAACACTCCAGTGACGCATGTGCCTTTGTGCCAGGCGTTCGTCTTTGTATGTAGGTGCACATATGAGATCATACCTAGGTATGCACATGATATGTGAAAGGAGTTGTGGCACCGTACAGTAGGAACATAAGTGTGTGACTCATTTTAGTGAAATCCCGGGTATTTTGCTAAAAAATTAGACCGTTACACTGTTTTGTGCTTATGTAGCTTCCAAAGCAGTCTTTTTAAGCAAGTGCTTAGGGTTTGTCCGAGGCAACTGCATTTTAGTTCTCACGAGTATGCTCCTTTGTATTTGTCGCCATGGCAGGCCATAGCTTTCTCATACTTAGCACAGGAAAGTAGGTATCTAGATTATCATTAATAGACGGGTATTCTACATATATGTAGTATGCACATGTGTATACGTACAATGTAAGTATTGTACGGTGCACATAAGCATTTGTGGGAAAGTAGGGAAGCAAGCACACACCTACACAAGAGTCGCACCACTCTGCGAATTCTCATGCACCTTTTCATTCCCCACCCGCTTCGTCTCCTTACTGAGGAAAGCGGCTTCTTCAGAACCACTTTGACACAGATATTTCCAAGAGCCGTCCAAAATGGGTCTACTTTGCCTGCTCTCATTGTTCGTCTCTCTGCCACTTTGCTGGGTATTGGCTGCCGAGGAATTCGACTGGGAGGATGGCTACTACCCCTACGAGGCGCTACTTCCACTGGAGAGCCTGGGTCGTTCGCGACGCAGCTTCCTCGACGTCAGCAGTCTGGTGAGGCGGCTGAAGACGGCCCGCGGCGGCGTCGCCAAGCGCTCCACCACCATGCTCGACATCATGAAGACCGTCCGCAACAGGCGCCAGCGACCCGGCAAGCGCGGCTTCCTCCTCAGCGACATCATGAGAAGCGGCATCAAGACGCGTCAGTGAGCGACAGGGCAGCTCCTTTGGTGATCGGTCACTAGAAGCGCATTTTCTAGGTTGGTTCGAAGGCCGAGCAGAGTGCTACATACGACAACGTTCTTTGTGTGCGGCACCGTGTGTTTTCTGTTCGAATAGGATTGTAATTGTAATACCATCTGAAGTCCGTCCGTCCGTCCGTCCGTCCGTCCGTTATGCGATATGGGTATGGTGTCTCACATACATAAGAGCAAATCACACATGTAAGTGAAAGCGCGAAAACACGTCAAAGGATGGACAGAACTACGGTAGGGTCGGGTACAATCTGGCCAACTTGTTTGTCGAGAAAGTGGCCCACAACACCTCCACCTCCCCTCCCGCAGGGAGTGATTACAACTGACTCTTTCACCGTTTCTCCAGCAGCGGAGCTTGCTTGTTGTTTCTTCGAAGGCGAATGACGCGCAGTGAAGAACACTCGTTAGCACCTGCGCCCACTCATGGGCACGAGCGTAGCGCGTACACTTATTACCTCTGTAGTAGCACCTATTGGACGTCAGATGATGACGCTGTCGCCAGCCAGCAGCGATTCGGCGAAAGACGACAACGCATGCGTTCGTCCAGTGCGCAGGCGCGGCAGCTAGTGGTTACATACCAAGTCCAACGGAAGCACGCAAACAGTCAATTGCTTTGCTAATCTGGTCGACTTCCATTGGAGAGGATGCGTGATAGGTAGGCAGGTACGGCCATGATGTGTTTGCGTGCTGACGGAATTACTCGGCCATAGAATAGACACTGGAACTCGTTAGCAGGGAGCTGCGCCGGGCTCCGGGGATAGCGCAGGCACGGCTTTCCCATTGTTCTCCGCTCCGTCGTCGCTGATGAAGGAGCTTCTCCTTCGCTTTTCTTTGGGGAAACCGAGCTTGTTCGCTCAGGTGACCGTGGGCGTGCCCCCGGGGCCTATCTTCAGCTCCCTCCCATTCGTGCGCAACTAGCAACCTGTCCGCTGCACGGTTCGTTAGACGAGTTTGTCTCTCCGCCTCATAGCCACCCCTTCCTTCCTTCCTTCCGTTGCCGGGCAGCCTTCATTCATTTGTGAAAGGTTGCGCATCTCAGCTGGCCGAGTCGCCTTGCATCTTTCAACTTTGCCGGAAGCGACGATGGCCTCGCACGACGGCCATCGACACCAAGAGCAGTCGAATGGATGTCGGGATAACAGCTTCGATCGGCAGGACAAGAAGTACTTCTGCTGCTGCGGCTTTCTTCACTCCGAGGTAAGACTCATCTGGGGAATTTGTAGAAAGTCAGGGTTAGTTTCGAACAATGTGGATGACGCTTCCAGAACTGCACGGCCATTCTGGCCTTTCTCCACGTCTGGCTGCTGGTCGTTGGCTTGCTGACCGCCTTCAGCGCCTTCGTACCCGTCAGCGAGGGCGCCGGCGCCTCCATGGAGACGTACGGCGGAAGGAGCGCCGGCTACTACGACGGCTTCGGCAGCGACGACGACGCCTTGGGCTTCGGCGACGGCGGCAGCGGCGGCAGTCTTCTCGACGACCTCGAGGGCAAGAAGCGCAACGGCACCAAGGTCGTCGAGGTGCGACTCGGCTTCTGGTGGGCCGCCTGCCACACCACGGTCCTCACCCTCTTCGCCGTCGCCGTCCTCAGCCTTTGCTGGGGAGTGCGCACCAAGAACCGCAAGATGTTCCTGCCGTTTCTTCTCTACGAGGTAAGCTGGCCGGTGCAGTGACCGGGTTTCGCTTGGCGACATGTTTTAGAGACCGCTGTTGTTCCAGGCCGCCGGTGGGACCATCTTCGGCCTCATCGCTATCGGCTGCTTCGGGCACGCTATCCTTTGGAAATTCGTGCAGGTCCAGGCCAAAATCGACGGTACGTGTGCCAGTTCGAAATCCCGTCAGTAGTCGCTGAAAACATAAAGTTACCGTATCCACTCTCATTCTCCTGCAGTTCCGTACGCGGTGAGCGGCGACGTGGCCACCGGCGTCTTGGTGGGGCTGCTGTCGGCGCTCGACTTCTGGTGTTTCGACGTGGTGCGCCGCTGCTATCGCTTCCTCTCCGACCACGAGCGGTTCCAGATGAAGGTGGACAGCGGCGACGGCGTCATGGCCCTCGACCCAATTCCCGCCATCGACCCCCTCTACCCCATCACCCCGTTGCACGCTCCCAACGCGGTGGGCCGCCTGCCGTTCGGCGCGCCCGGCCGCATCCATCCCTACAAGACCATGGGCGAGTCGTCCCTCGACGAAGGCGACGCCGTCGGCGCAGCAGCTGCTCCCGGCAGCGAGGAACAAGGGCAGGAACAGCAGGGAAATGGGGACGGCCAAGCCACCGATACAGTTTGAGGTCTAAGAATGGAACCCATATAGCAGCTGCCAAAGTTCACAGCGAAGTGACGTCGCCACTGTGATCCTATTGCCAGCTACATACTTAATTCCACGAAATCTGGTATTGTGAAAATATCTGTACTTTGCAGATATGTTTTGCCAGGGGTATTGTGACATGTACGCAACGTGTCCTACTATACTATAATGAATTGTAGTATAATAGTATAGTATAGTATAGTATAGCATACTATACTATACTACAATTCGGACCAGAATTGTAGTATTATACTATACTATACTACAATTCGGTCTATACTACAATTAATTGTAGTATACACTACAATTAATTGTAGTATACAGGAAAGCAGCAAATTATTCAATAATTTTGCAGTTTGTGCTTGATAGATTGTGCCAAATTGATGTCTAGAGGCTGCTATTCGACTCGTCATACGTCACGAATGATGGTAATATAGCCTAGCTATATATCCTATTGAATATATTTCTGCAATATTTATCACAATTAACCCCTATTCTAGCCGTGATTGCTACCTCCATACTACAATTAGAATTGTAGTACTATACTACAATGCATTTCCTGGATGCCATACTATACTATACTATACTACAATATGAATCTGTAGGGCTTTACTATCCCCTATACTAATCGCGCGCTGTCTGTCAGTCTGTGTGTGTGTCTTTGAACACGATATCTCTCGACCGCGGCCAAGGATCCCGGACATGTATACATTTTCGGAACCGTCTTCGGACGGGGAACAACTTCTCCTATATTTCGTCTTCGGCCGCCGTCGAAATTCGGTCGAAATTCCGAAAATTCGTCTTTTTTGGCACATTTTCCCCTATACTAATCGCGCGCTGTCTGTCAGTCTGTGTGTGTGTCTTTGAACACGATATCTCTCGACCGCGGCCAAGGATCCCGGACATGTATACATTTTCGGAACCGTCTTCGGACGGGGAACAACTTCTCCTATATTTCGTCTTCGGCCGCCGTCGAAATTCGGTCGAAATTCCGAAAATTCGTCTTTTTTGGCACATTTTTGGCGCTAACTCCCGACTGCGGCGGCGGATCGCGAGGAGCCGTGCATCAACGGAACCGCCGTTCGACGCTGCACCATCTGGCCCAAGTTTCGTCTTCGGCCGCCGCCTAAATCGTCCGAAATTCGCGATTTTCGAACAAATTTGGGCCGTTTTCGGAAGGACATTCTTCGCAACAACGATTACGATTCCGCCATAGTACGGCTTGCTTCGCTGTGAGACCCAACTTGCGCACCATCCCCTATACTAATCGCGCGCTGTCTGTCAGTCTGTGTGTGTGTCTTTGAACACGATATCTCTCGACCGCGGCCAAGGATCCCGGACATGTATACATTTTCGGAACCGTCTTCGGACGGGGAACAACTTCTCCTATATTTCGTCTTCGGCCGCCGTCGAAATTCGGTCGAAATTCCGAAAATTCGTCTTTTTTGGCACATTTTTGGCGCTAACTCCCGACTGCGGTGGCGGATCGCGAGGAGCCGTGCATCAACGGAACCGCCGTTCGACGCTGCACCATCTGGCCCAAGTTTCGTCTTCGGCCGCCGCCTAAATCGTCCGAAATTCGCGATTTTCGAACAAATTTGGGCCGTTTTCGGAAGGACATTCTTCGCAACAACGATTACGATTCCGCCATAGTACGGCTTGCTTCGCTGTGAGACCCAACTTGCGCACCATTTGCTTTACACACTGTGTTCGCTGTGAGACCCAAGTTGATAACAATATGCTTTACACACTGTCAAAGCACCGTCAACACGGGGTTTCGTCTTCTGACCAAGAACGGCGCACGAGTCACGGGCACAGGCGAAGCGCAAAACGTCGGTTTGTCGGCTGCCACTGTCCCGGGCGGTATCTTTGCTGATTACGGAGAGAGGCGCAGTTGGCGCAAAGCGACATCGAGACCGGCCACCTCCAACCTTTGACAGAAGCTGCAGCGCGTAACAGTCAGCTGCGCGACATCGGTCCTCTGAAGGTGCAGCGCGTCAGCTTCGCGACATCGATCTCTCAAGCTGCAGCGGGTCAGCTGCCCGACATCGGTGTTTGAAGCTGCAGCGCGTCAGCGGCGCGACATCGGTCTCTGAAGCTGCAGCACGTCAGCTGCGCGACATGGGTCTGTGAAGCTGCAGCACGTCAGCTGCGCGACATCGCTCTCTGAAGCTGCAGCGCGTCAGCTGCGCGACATCGCTCTCTCAAGCTGCAGCGCGTCAGCTGCGCGACATCGGTCTCTCAAGCTGCAGCGCGTCAGCTGCGCGACATCGGTATCTGAAGCTGCAGCGCGTCAGCTGCGCGACATCAGTCTTTGAAGCTGCAATGCGTCATCCACGGGCTATAGACCCTAGTACTATACTATACTACAATTCAATTTGAATTGTAGTAGGACACGTTGCATGTACGCCGTGTTTAGCTATTTAGCGCAGTATTTTCCGGTGATTGTAACGGTTGGTGTCGAACGCTCTGGGATTACTGTATCAGTTTTCAGCCTCATCTGCGGAACTCAACATTTGACAGGGTATTCTGTTGACCACAACAGAAGGAAGAAGGTGGAGTGGCCGCTTTTCCTCTTGTGGTGTAACATGAGGAGGCTCTCAGGATGAGGAAGTGACTCCGTCATCGTCGGTGCCGCGTCCACTCGGCGGGGCAGCTGTCAAATCGAGTCAAACAAATCCTCCGAGACAGGCGGCAAGGCACTGACTTGACCCGATGTCGCCGCCTTCGGCAGCTCTTGCAGCCCACCTCCTTCCCAGCGGCCGTGCCAAAGCAAACAGCGCACTTAGTCGCACGGGCGGACACCGCACCGCGGGATAATACACACATATCCACTCGCGCGATTCATATGCGCGCGCTCCGACACCGAAGAATGGCGGCTGGTTGGAAGGCGGCTGCAGCGCTCCGTTGTTGCCGTTCCCCTCGCCAGAAGTGCAGAGCTTCTGCCAGATCGAATCGCTCGATACGGCGCCGCGGCTTTCCGTCAAGGTGAGCGCGCTTCTGTGTACTTTTTGCGGCGGCGGCCGAAGGTACTCGAGCACGACTCTCTCGCTTCTCCAACACCCCTCCTTTCCGACTTGGCGCCCTTTAGAAAGCTTTCTTTAGAGATCCTCAGTTGCTCTCAGGTGTGCTTTTCTCCAGGAGATTAGCTGTGCCCCATATGTTCTCGAACTCTACAATGCCTAAAACGCAAACCTATTCTATCCCAGAAGACGTAGGTAGTAGTGATTTACATAAGTAGATCAATCAAAGGGGAGAAAGAGGGAGCGACGACCAATAGCCATTCAGGGAAGAGGCGCGACCCATCGGCGGCAATTGTATGTAGCTCCTTCCTGTCTTTCATCGCGATTTTGGCTACCGACCGGCGACGGCGCTACGTTGCACGACCCCCACCCTTCCCCCTTCGATCCTTTCATGCTGCCGCCTCTTAGGGGAGCCTTTTATGTCGTCGTCAGTCATTTTCCTCCCTCCTTGACAACAGTGACCTCTAGCCCTCTCCCCTTCTTGGCTCCTTGGATAGACACGGAGAGTTGAGGGGCGGTCCAGGACCTCAGAAGAAAGAACGAGAAATGGTCCTTTCTCCTTGACAAGAGGCGGCCTGTCGAACCCCTAATCGAAAGAACAGCTCCTCCCTGCGGAGTCCCTTCCCTCCCAACCAACTTGATCCAATTTTCCTCTCCGAACGGAGTCGCGAGTGCGTGTCGTCGATGCCTTCACAACTTTTTCCCCTCTTGTGTCGACAACCGGCCGACCGCCCATCCCATTCCATTGTCGGCGCGGTTTCTTTGGGCCCGAAGGAGACAGCTCCATTCCGCCAAGGCCGTCCTATACAAACGGCAAAGCACAAAGAAAGGAAAACGGACCGCCCGCAGATGGGACTGGACAGGAGGAGACTCCCTCCCTCAACTACCGTTTCTTCCAATCGTCCATAAATCGCGGCGCCTCCCGCAGCTCCGACGTCGTCGGCGGTGGCAATACCCTTTTCTTCTGGGCAGCGCCGGCCGAACACAGGCCTGCCGCCTTCCCGTTTCTCCAATCGCCCGACGATGCTCGCGCATGCGTCGCCCGTTGTCTTCGCTCAGCTGTCAAGTCGCGAAGCGACCTCGCGTCTGGACCGGCTGGCGCGACTCGTCCCCAGGCGGTCGCACATAAAACTTCTCTGCCATCGCTCCTTCGCTTAGTGTCTCTTACACTTTTTGCGCGCGTCCACTGTGCGTCTGTATCTGCAATGTACGTATGTACCTCCCTTCACCACAGCACGCGTCGGACGCTCGCGCTCGGAAGCCGTTTTCGACGCCGCCAGAATCAGCGCGGAGAGAGGGGGTTGCTGCTGCAGTTGTTGGTTGCGGCGTTTGTGTCGCGCAGGTCATGCGAAGGCGCCTCGACAATCAGCAGACCGACTCGCGAGCGAAAACATATCCATCACCGGCGCGCCCCAGAAGAAAGGGGCTTCTCCATCGCGAACAACTTTTTGGAGCGACTGTAGTTCTCTCCGTGATCCTTTCTCGGTCCGCGCTTTCCAGAGTTCCCACCCAACTTGGCCACTTTCACTCTCGTGTCGCGCAATTATTTCAATCGCCCTCGCAGCTCAATCATCGAAGGGCGAGGGGGACTATAGGCAGCGCTCTGCAAACGCGATTTGTCGCCGATCGCGAGAGTGAAAGGCGCGGCGCATGCGTGCGACACACTAGCCAACTTCAACTTGGACGGCCAATCGAGGTGACAACTGCGGCGATCGAGAGGGAAGAGCCCACCCATCGGCGACGGCAGGGAGCGTGTACGACCCACTCAAGTGGGCGCCCAGTGGCGACGGCGGCGGCGACAATTTTTGGAGGGCCGACCCGTCGCCGTGGGAACTGCCACCTATATTCCCTCACTGTCCATTGGATGGAAGAGGATAGGAGGATCTCTTTATTTGCCAAGACTATCGCGATTCCCTCTTCCTCTTGAGAGTGTGCGCGCGTGGAACTATTCCACCAGTGAACACCGAAAGACACAGCCGGATCTGAGGGAAAGAGGCACGGCCAATTGTACGTTCCTCAGCCCGACCTACTTCTGTCCAGGGCAAAGGTGTCAAACGCGGCGCTTTCAATCGGATTTTATTGCCCATGTCTCTAGTAGCCCTCCTGCCCGTCCTCTGCCTTTTACAGATCTAAAATTCAGGTACCTACGCGCGAGTCTTCAGAACTTAGGCCCGCGGTAGGTCAGTAGGGTGAAGCTGTTCTGCGATAGAAGCACGCTGTAGGGTAGGTACCAGTTTATGTATCATCAGACTCGTTCTTACAAAAGCTGGCGGACCCAAGTTTCTCCGTGAACAGGACAGTCAGCGCAGTCTTTTTCAAGCCATTTTTCTCGGGCGCCAAACCGCCATGCGTTATTCATGCCGCCGAGCAGCAAATCGGCCACTTTCCGCTGCGCTTTTTCAGACGCGATTGCCTTTCGCCAGCAGCAACGAGATGGCGGCGGCGGCGGCGATGCTAAAGTTTGGTGAGCCACCGGCGCAGCGGCGATCAAGCCGCGCCAATGGACTGCTGCTCGACGGCCGCTTCGCGGCTTCTAACCACCCACCCGTCGCTTATCGGCAGCCCAACGACGGCCGTTCGCTCTTCCAAGCGGAGCCAACTCTATCCGCCACCGTAGTCAGGCGAGACGCCAACAACAACCACACCCCAATAAAGAACTTGGATCATAGCCCAATAAGAGGGGTGCAGCACCACTCCGGACGGCAACGTGTGTTCCAACAGCCGGCAGACACCAACGGGAGTAACTCTAACTCCCTTCAAAGGGCGCACACCAGCAAATGGGCCTCGCTGCCGCCTCCAATACCCACTCATAGAAACGACCAGGAGCCTGCGAGAGCCGACTGTATCTCCCCTTCTGAAAGGTGAGAATTGGTCTCAATAGTGAAGTCGCAAGAACTGAAACCCAAATGGCGCAATCGAATTGTAGGAGGCTGCGCCAGCAGCAGTCCTGCTCTCGTCGGGTGCCGCCCAGGCCTCCGGTGCGCTCCTTCAAGAGCGAGACCAATCTCGACCGCTCCTGGTCCTCTTCCCAGGGGGAAGGCCTGACGCCCGCCTCCTCCATAATGTTCTCGCAGAAGAGCCAGTCGTCCATGCTGAGTGACGCCGAGCTCTACCAGATCCAACTGATGTACAGCGGCCGGGGAACCGACGTCAAGGTGTGCAACTGCCTGGCCAACCTCTACTTCGGCCGAGTCCCCATCGGCGTGTCGCCCACGTCCGAACAGCGCCGGCCCAAGCGCCACGAGTGGGAGCTGGCAGCCACCGGCGTACCCGTTCTGCTGCTGGACAGCGGCGACTCGAGAAGAGCGCGCGCCGTGCACATCATTCTGGCCGAGAAGGGCACCGGCTTCCAGCTGTGGAAGGACCGAATCGACAACTTGACAAGGTCAGTTTGTGACAAAGACTTCACAGTCAGCGCGATTCCAATTCTTCTCTCCCTTTCTCAGGTACAAGGCTGACAAGAAGACCTTTCACACGATGCTGCTGTCGGCCGACCACCGGCGTCTGGCCGGCCTCAGCTTCGACAGCCAGTACTCGGCCATGCGCTTCCACCAGCACGTGGAGGACTTCGCCTCCTGCCCCGAGAACGTCGCTTTGAAAGCGGCGACACAGCAGGGCGCCAAGCGCCCGCGCAGGTCCCGCACCCGGCGCCACAGTTTCCACGCGTCGGCCCTGACGGTGGACGAGAAGCGCGGCGGCGCCAACAAATCGAAAGACAACATTCGCAAGAGCGACATCTCCAAGCCCTGCTGCTTCAACCACATCACCTCCCTGAAGCCCCACCAGTTGAACGAGGACTTCGTCAGAGGGGACCACGCCATGGGCAACAATAGAGGCTCGGTCCCCTCCCGCTCAGTCTCCTGCTCACAGATCAACCACTTCGTGGTCGAGTCCAGGATTTCTCCCGGGGCCACCAGTGTGTGACACATGCCTTGCGCTGTGCAGCGCACGAATCGCCGCAGCGCCAATCCCGTTTCGTTCCATATTATGACCTTGTGAGGATCTGATGTGGGATTGTTCTTGTGCCAACCACTTTTGCTCTGCACGGCGAAACTGCTTCAAAGTCATTGTAGGTTGTACAGTTCGCGATTCCCAATCATCTCTGATAGGGATGCGCTTGCGGGGCTTTCGCCCCACTAGATACACGTGAAGCGGGCATCTTGCCGCCACCAGGCGTGCCAGGGGTTCCGGGGGCGCTGCCAATTTGGCCGGAACCACCGCCTTGGGACAACGGCACACTGCCAGCGGACGACGAGCCCATTCCAGAGGAGGCAGAAGCACTTGCAGTCCCACTGGCGCCACCACTTGAAGCAGCAGTAGCTGCAGCGGCGCCGTTCTTCGTCGCTCTCAGTCCGTCGCCGTGGTAGCACGCCCTCAGAAGCTTTCGGGTCTCAGAGCTGTCCGGCGCCGTCTTTGGCTCCGCTGCAATAATGTGCAATCGTAACATACTGCGAAGTACATAGTGAGTGCACTGTACTCAAAGCCAAAGCAGGCAAGCGGCAAACCGCGTCTCTGCAACTGGAAGCTGACGTCCTCATTGAGTACTTTGAGCATGGTCTCCGCGTGCTTGGCCATCTGCGCCATGTACTTCGTCTGCTGAAGAGGAAGGACAAAGCTACAATCTTCTCTTTCTCCAAATACTGGCCCGTCCCACCGTCGCATCGCTGACGCTCTTCCCCATCATTCTGCGCTGGACGTCGGCCTCGTCGCGCCGCAGCCCAGGCTCGTTGTCCTTCCTTAGGAAGTCCGGCACCACCTGGTGGTTCCAGGAAGACACGCGACCCTCCGTCAGCTGCTGAAACCGAAGTTTCTTAATTTCGACTGTCAATATCACAATGGAAAGAACGACCAAAGAGACCTGCAGTCTGGGGTCGATGTCCAGCGAGAGGAAGGCGGGGTGAAGGACGACGTTGCGCGAGGGGTAGAGCGCGTCGCTGGACGACGACGCGTAGCCGCTGAGCAGCGACTCGCCTCCCCCGCCGCGCATCAGCTTCATGAGCTCGTTCACGTCCATGCAGATGACCGAGTAGCTGTTCAGCAGCTCCGTCCTGCGCGGGGTTGCGAGAACATGTGCTCGGCTGAACTGCGTTGCGTTTCTACAAGTGATGTGATACTATGTACTACCACTGCAGCTGTTCCTGCTGCCCCAGCTTGGCCAGTAGCTGTTGTATGGACGTCTGAATGGCGCGCACTTTGGCCTCAAAAGAGTTCAGGCTCGACGCCACCTTGTCCTTCATGTGATCGACGCCCAAGGAACTATGGGGAGGATTCATACCGATGACAGACAATTAGAACCAAAAGCGAATTCGAAAACCTCATTCAATGCCTCCGCCTCTGTTGAACATTTTCCAAAATCAAGTCAGAAGACGTCACACGAGGAGCAGCCTAACAAAGTCCACCAATATGTCACATTGCGGTGAGCCAGTACGTATTCATTCAAGGCATGAATAAACCCCGTCTCCCGCATCGATGCAGTACTATGAATTTGAGTTGGAATTTGTTGGTCAGGTGTATGTAGCGCTCTGCCTGTACTGAGAGCATCAGGTGCACCACAACATGCTAGAATTCCAGATGCCATTTTTGCAGATAATCCTGACAGAGCCTCTCATGAACTCGCTCTGCGTCAAACAGGAACGACCGTTGTACATATAACGCCTATTCGTAGGCGGTAATGACAAAGTGTTGTTTATCTACCGAACTGCCTACTAGTTTCACACGTGGGCGGAAGTAAAAACATTGTCTAAAACGATGTTCGGAAAAGTGTCGTCAATCAGCCTTCTGATCGTCTGCCTTTTGCTCAAGGTCATATTTGTCGAGCCGCAGACATGTATGTACCTGGGTGACATTATACCCTACTGTTAGTACATAAGAGTGCATGCAGGTCGTAGGCGCATTCTAGGCTCTTTTGCAAAGACCGTGAGCAACGTCCACATGGCGTCGCTCAGCGACTTCGAGGTCGGCACCTTGTCGTCGACGTCCGATTGCGGGGTTGGGTCAATAGGTTACATAAAGTTTACAGTGGACCGCGATATTCCCAACAACTTTTGTAGCCTGACTGCTCGTCGACAACCGGTTGCACCAGCTATAGCTGGACGCCTAACGGCGAGTGCCACCTCTACAGCGGCGTCCAACCAACCACCCCGCTGATCGCGACGCTCAGCTCCAACTTCGACTACTATGAGGAGATATGCGATGGAGGCTGGTCCACCTTTGCGAATTTGTTATGAACAAAATACGCAAAGTAAAAATAAAATACTATGGTGTTGTGATCAGATGTATATCTTGCAGTTGCTTTGACCTTGGACTGGAGCAGTGTGTAAGATGTAGGTAGTAGAACATTATATTAAACAAAATTAAATAAAATCAAACAAAATAAAACAACTCAAATAAAATAAACTAAAGTCAAATTTGATTAAATTAAATTATTAAATTAGATTACATTAAATTAAATTAAAGTAAAGCAAAAAAGGAAGTTTAATTAGATTGAAGTAAAATAAATTAAGTCAAATTAAGTTAAATTAAATTGAATTACATTAAATTAAATAAAAATAGATTAAATTAAACTAAATTACATTAAATTAAATTACATTAAATCAAATTAGTTAAATTAAATTAGTTAAATTAAATCAAATCAAATCAAATCAAATCAAATCAAATCAAATCAAATCAAATCAAATCAAATCAAATCAAATCAAATCAAATCAAATCAAATCAAATCAAATCAAATTAAATTAAATTAAATTAAATTAAATTAAATTAAATTAAATTAAATTAAATTAAATTAAATTAAATTAAATTAAATTAAATTAAATTGAATTGAATTGAATTGAATTGAATTGAATTGAATTGAATTGAATTGAATTGAATTGAATTGAATTGAATTGAATTGAATTGAATTGAATTGAATTAAATTAAATTAAATTAAATTAAATTAGGTTAAATTAGATTAAATTAAATTAAATTAAATTAGATTAAATTAGAATAAATTAAATTAAATTAAATCAAATTAAATAAAAATAGAATAAAAAAATGAAATGAAATACTCTGATATTAAATAAAATAAGACAAATTAAAATACTAGGTGGGCCACCCAAAACCCCAGCTCTTTGTCTGCTTATATCTCTTGCGTCTGTTCATCGATTTCGCTGACATTTTCAGAGAGTATAGTAAGGTCTAACTTACTGTAAGTTGCAGGTTTGTAGCTTTGGTATCTCTGTAGTAGCACTGAAAAGGCACTTCCGGAGAGAATTGTCACAAAATCGACACAAATTTTGACCTCCGATTTTGCTCATTTTAATTTAAGTATGTGATAAAGGATTTAATTCTGCGTTTTCCGGCTTTTTTTCTTACGTTGCTGCAATCTCCGCAGCGTGAGTAACATCATTCGAAAGTTCCTTAGTCTCCAAATTGAGTGCAAAGTCGACAGCTAAAACTACTGTAACTTTCGCTGTACTGCGCCAAATGAGCTGACATTTTAACAGGCGGTAAGAGGAGATCCACTGTAATGTATGTTGAGAGTCGCATTTGTCAGCGTTGCGGCTGCCGAAATATCGATGGTCTTTGTGTTGCCAGCTCTAACTCGCTCGTCAGCTAAGTGAAACGGCTGCAACTTGGCACATCCTTAAGTTTGCTAATGCACTACCGGGTGGTCCAATAAAAGTGGCAACCTTTGAGCGCCCACAACTTGGTCATACGGTAACCGATCGTGTTGACATTTTGCACATTTATTCCCATCTACAGTACCAAAAGGTACACCGAATTTCATCCAATTTGAATAAACAGAGCTGGAGTTGTGGCTCTGTGAATTTTAAAGTACTGCGGAAATTGAAGCAACAAGTTGAACATTCGACCTTCCATAACTCTTGAGTGAGTCAAACGACCAAGGTCAAATTTCTACCAGACATACTCTAATAGGTTTCCTACCTGACGACCATGTTAAAGCCAAACAGTTTTAAAAGTTACGAAAATGCGGCGCCATGTAACTCAAAAGCGCGGTCTGCGGCTGGCAATCGACCTGCGTTTTCATGCGACATTTTCGTAACTTTCAAAACTGTTTGGTTTTAAAATGGTCGTCAGGTAGGAAGCCTATTAGAGTATATCTGGTAAAAATTTGACCTTGCTCGCTTAACCCACGCAAGAGTTATGGATGGTCGAATAATTCCGCAGTACTTTGAACTTCACAGAGCCATAACTCCAGTTATGTCTACTCAAATTGGATGAAATTTGGTGTACCTATTGGCACTGCTGATGGGAGTAAACCTGCAGAATTTCAGTGCGATCGGTCATCGTACGACCAAGTTGTGGGAGCTCAAATGGTGCCACATTTTTTGCACCACCCGGTACAATCACTGAATATTCCAGCCAAATCGATGAACAGACGCAAGAGATATAAGCAGACAAAGAGCGGGGATTTTGGGTGGTCCACCCTGTATGTGAAATGCAATGAATACAGGGTGGCCCAGCGAAAACTGACCGACTTTGTTGGCTCATATCTCTTGTGTTCGCTGGCCGATTTGGCTCAAATTTTCAACGAATGTAGTACCTAAACTAACTTAAAGATGTGCCTAGGTACAGCAGTTTTGATTCCCCAACACGTGGGATTGAACGAGCAACACAACGATCAGCCACTTTTTAGGTGGCCGCTGCTCAGTGTGATGCGCTAATGAATCAGGATTTCTCCTAAGCTCGCAGCAATTGTTGAACAGTTTATTTTCTATGGTATGTCAAAATTTCAGCTGGCTGGATTGAGTTTGACAAAAGATACAGTCGTTTTCGTTGTAGACACCGCGGCATTTGTGGGGCAATGGATCAACTTTGGCACCTTGTAACTAAGGCTAGAAAGGTCGTAGCGGCATGAGACAAAGACTAGGATACTCGGGATGACTTACTTTGTGGCATATTCAAGGCTCGGGAAAATCAAAAACTTTTGAAAAATCGCGTTAAATTCAGCGTCGATTGTCTGGTGAAGAGTCTCGTTAATCTTGTCACATCATTGCACTACTTGCAAAGTTGAAAATTTGCACATCTTTAAGTTAGTTTATGTACTACATTCGTTGCAAATTTGAGCCAAATTTGCCAAAGCACGCAAGAGTTATAAGCCAACAAAGTTGGTCACTTTTTGGTGGGCCACCCTGTATAATAAAATGAAATGGCTGAAATGAAAGAAATAGTTAAATCGCATGAAATGCTTTAAACTAGAGGTAGACAACTACGTATTTGTGACTCCAAACAACAGACGCTGACTGACAATAGTAACTCGTTTAGTAATGCCGACGCACCTCCTGTGCACCTTCACTTTGAACACGACGCGCGCGGACGTCTCCAACAGGGACGCGATCGGCAGTCCCAACCGCAGAACTCTGTCAACGAGTCTGCTCAACTGCGAACAGTTCGCCATTTCTCTTGGCTACAGCGCCTATTCGGGCATCGACAGCACCAGCTACTGCGTCGCATACAATCAGATCACTAGTGGGCGCATCAGATAGTATGCCAATTGTGTAACGACTTCGTCTGCTGTCGTTCAGGCGTGCCGTCGTCCAACCCCAGCCAGAGCCCCACCATGATGAACTACCACGAGCTAATGCAGAAGACGTGCCTCAGCGTCCAAGGTGCAATGCACTGAATCGATTTCTGAATTAATCAATAACACTGACTTCATTCAGTATCCATGACTTGCACCTATGGGGAGTGGGGCGCCTATGGCAACTGCAGCGTCACCTGCGGTGACGGCGAGCAGACGCGCAGTCGAAGCGTGACCGACGGCGACCCCGCCTTCTGCACCAACACCACTGAGACTCAAGCATGCAATGACGGCTGCTGTAAGGTTCCCTGCGAATACACCGATTGGGGTTAGTACATGTACGTATGGCGGCCTGTAATTTCGATGAAGCGAGAACTCTGGTGTTCTTCAGAGAACGGCGCCTGCTCGACCACCTGTGAAGCTGGCACGATGACGCGCACCCGAACTGTTCTGGTCGAGGCCAGTTGCCCTGCGTCGGGTTGCACAGAACTCCAAGAGACGATCTCTTGCAACGAAGACGTCTGCTGCCCCGTCGCCTGCGACTACTCGGACTGGAGTGAGCGATTGCGACGCCGCAGTTTGTTCGCTTGTTATGTTAAACTCACTTTGTTATATTTAGCGAACGGCACCTGTTCCACAACTTGTGGTCCTGGCGAGCTAACGATGTCAAGGACCGTGACCGTCAACTCGAGCTGTCCCGAAACGTCTTGCGACGACACGGAACAGACGGCAGCTTGCAATGAGGACACCTGTTGCAAAGTGGAATGCCAGTACTCAGAGTGGGGTGAGCGCCCGCAGGCTCGGTCCTAGAAGGCCTATGTGGAGGCACCACTAGCAAATCACTCTGTATCCTGGTTTACTTCAGTCAATGGAACCTGTTCGAACTCGTGCGGCGGTGGCACGTTGACAAGAACCCGCACCATTACTCAGAACGCCTCTTGTCCGGCCAACTCTTGCGCTGACCCTTTGGAGGAGACCGTCGCCTGCAATGAAGACGTATGCTGTCCCGTGGCTTGCGACTATGCAGACTGGGGTAAGAACACCATTGGAATGTAGACGGGATTGGTGCTGGATGGGGGCAAACTGTGTCATTACAATCGCAGTCAATGGCTCGTGTTCCACCAGTTGTGGTCCTGGCGAGCTGACCATGACAAGGGCAGTGAAGGTCAACTCCAGCTGTCCTGAGACCCCTTGCAACGAAACGGAACAGACGGTGACCTGCAATGAAGACACTTGCTGTCCTGTGGACTGCCAGTACTCAGAGTGGAGTAAGGCAACAGCAATTATAGTATGCCGCTTAAACACATTCATGAATTGCGCTCGATTCACCTGTGCAGACAACGGAACGTGCTCGACGGCCTGCGGCCCGGGAGAGTTGACGCGAACCAAGACCGTTCTTGTCAGTGACAGCTGTGGAGGGGCGCCGTGCAATGATGCGCTTGAGGAGACCGTAGCCTGCAACGAAGACACTTGTTGTGCAGTCGACTGCGAATACTCGGAGTGGGGTATGTGTGTGCCCAACAGTAGTGTCCAATTCGTACAAGTCCCTAGCTCATACTTGGAGTCTGCCGTGTCAGTGTACGGCTCCTGCTCTGCCACGTGCGGCAATGGTGAAGTGGTGAAGACGAGGACGGTGACAGTCAACTCCAGTTGCCCGGTCACAGAGTGCGGACCGCTGGAGGAGGCAGAGCCCTGCAACGAGGGGTTCACTTCGGCCCATACAACTGCCATGCTTCCATTTAAAAACGAGTTGTCATCAACAAGACAATGTGTTCAGCGAGTGTCCGACTTGGGGAGACACGGCGACGCTGGAGGGCGTGGACACGCGATTCGCCCTTAGCGCCGACCACCGAGTCTATCCCGACAGCGACGACTGCTGGGCCAACTGCACCAGCAACCCAGACTTCCCATGCAAGGCCTTCGTCTGGGCCGGTGCTTATCTACCTATCTTCATTGTTTAATTTCATCAAATTTAATTTACATTTAATTTAATTTAATTTAATGTAATTTAATTTAATTTAATTCAATTCAGTTTAATTTAATTTAACTTAATTTAATTTCGTTTAATTTGATTTAATTTAATTTAATTTGGTTTAATTTATATTTAATTCAATTTAATTTAATTTAATTTAATTTACTTTAATTTAATTTAATTTAACTTAATTAACTTAATTTAACTTAATTTAATATAATTTGATTTAATTCAATTTGATTTAATTTAATATGATTTAACTTAGCTTAATTTGATTAATTTAATTTAATTTAATTTACTTTAATATAATATAATATATTTTTATTTAATTTAATTTAATTTAATTTAATTTAATTTAATTTAATTTAATTTTAATTTTAATTTTAATTTAATTTAATTTTAATTTTATTTATTATATTTAATTTAATCTGATTTGATGATATTTAATTTAATTTAACTTAATTTAACTAAATTTAACTTAATTTAATTTAATTTAATTTTTGATTTAATTTAATTCACTTCAACTTGATTTATTTTAATTTGTTTAACTTTATTTATTTATATTTGATTTTAATTACTCAACCTTAATTAAATTTTTACTTTAATTTATTTTACTTCGTTTTATGCTATTCTATTGTATTGTTATAAATTTTGTTTTATTTTACTTAATTTGTTTTTTGTTTTATTTGTTTTATGTAATTTTTTAAGAATTATTTATTGTGCAACTTCAACTATTGTTTGTGTTAAATTTCCGTAAGCGAGAAGACCTGACAACTACTCGCAGGACCGACGAGCTACTGCCACGTATACGGCGAGGTCACGAAGGTCATCAACATGATCAAAGGCAGCCAATTCGACTTCTACGCCGAAGGGGGCGGTAGGGCTTCGAATTTGTTCTGCAGCTGCTGATGCAAAATCGACGGATCGCTTCCAGCCGCGGGTAACTACACCTACAGCTACTGGTCCAAGGTAGCCTCTGGAGTGGACCTGGCTTCCGGTGTGGCCACTATCGCCACGCCAGCCCCCACCGAATCCACTTGCCAGATGTACTGCGAACAGAATGTGGCCTTCGGGGTGGGTCTGGTCGCACAGTGAGTGCGCAATTGGCTAAAATACCTAAGGGCGACACCTATAAAGGCAGTGCGATTTACCAAGTCTCCCCCAACTTCTACCGCCCTCTCCAATATTCAGCTGCCGCAGCTGAGTCCCGCCTGCGCCTCCTTCGCCTTCAAGACCCCCTTCGTTGGCGTCAACAACTGCCACCTCTACGCGGGCGAGGAGCCCGTCGGCAGCTTCACCTCCTCCGGCTCCTACAGCGTCTTCCACAAGGTCCAGGCGACGACCGCCGCCCAGCCCCTCGGCCCCGTCGGCTACTTCGTCTGAGATCGAGAAGCATCAAGCAAACGACCGCCGCCACAAGAGAAATACATGTATCATCAACGCCTGTCATGTTCGATAAGCACCGTAACTGGTTGGTAAACCGTGATTGTAGCCGTGCATTTCACTTGCATTCTGCAGGCACCTAATTACTGTGACAATGATCGGTCTGTCCTTCAACAGTGCGCAACGCCAGACACTGGGGTACTTCACTTCGCAGGAGATGTGAGAGCTGCACGCCAGGAAGTCATTCAAATCGCTCCCCGGTAGTTCAAATTGCAGTGTGGAATGTTTACAACAGCGGTGGTACACAGTCCTCTCGCGACTATAAACAGGCGGGCCAGTGAACTCGAGCTGCTAATGCTGCCAAAGCTCTATGTCCGTACTGTACAGTAGGCACATAGTTCGGCAGAACGACAAACACCTATCATGAAGTTGCTTCTTGTTTGGTGTTCCATTGCAGTGGGGGCAGCCGCCAAAGTAACCGAAATCGAATACTGCGTTGAAACACCGGGCTCACACGACATCACGAGTTTTGGTGATCCGATGGCGGAGAAATCGTTGGTTGTTCCCGCGAATGTGCAAGATCTCACGGTCAAGGAGCTATTTGACGGCAGAGTGCTGCGAGACCTCAAAGTTCAACCGTTCACCGAAACTAAGCTTCTGGACGGCTACAGGTAAGCATATACCTACTAGGTAAACATCCCATTATCAGTCGTTTGTTCTACCCGTCGCACCACCAAATCACCAAATCATACTTCGTTTCCAAGGATACAAGTGTACGTATACGGAACGGAAACGGGGCAGTTCTACCTGGTTTGCGGAAACTATTCCGTCAACGGATCCTTTTGTCGACATTGTACACTCCTAGCTGGCGACGGGGGCAAGATTCTCTCGGTAACCGCTATGTTTCAGAATGCATCACATGGTAACGCATCCGCGACCGCTTCCTGTGCAGAACCAAACAAACATGGACTAGCAAACAAGTACATGTAGTTGTCCGCGAAAGACGCGGGAAGATCCTATAAACCTCAATTGTTTTTAAAGGTTTGTATGGCATTGGGTTCTCGTCCTGTCCGACTGCTGCCAACGATTCAGGTCCTGCCCCAAAGGTCCACCGACCGTCGGGATTCGCTCCGTCTGGCGGTAGGCGGGCGCGAGAAGGCGCCCTTCAGGCGCGCAAACGCCACCGTCACCATTCGACGAAATCGGTGCTCCATGCGCAGTCTCAGCCAGGCCGACTTCTTCTCCGGCAGCACCGAGGTGGAGGCCAACGGGCAGACGCGCCTGGTGCTCCACCGCGACCTCAATCCCAAGGTCGACTACCACGTCGAGGTCGACCTCGAGTTCGCCCTGGACGACGGCCGCCGCGTCCTGCTCAAGGAGTACCTCACGTCACACTACGACCACGACGACAGCAACCGACTCATGCTCCAGAGATGCTAGAGGACTAGATGAAATGCTCGTTCGTTTGGTCTCTTTCGCTCCGACTTGCGTAACGTGATACTTTCCTTCCGCAAGAATACATTCATCATTGTGGCACAGCATAGAGCATAGAGTACAAAGCCCACTGATTGGCTCACTGCAACCTGCTACTATGTACGTACGGCAATCTCATGAGCGAAGGACCAACTCCTAGAAAGTCAGCAGGATCACGCTATTATTTCAAGGTTAAGACTCGCTGTATCTAAATATTATATGAGAACATCAGAACACAGATCTAGAAAGAACGTAATATTGCATCGGTTTGACAATAGCGAATCTAAACATTGACTGAGCTAAAGCTACACCACCAACGAACAAATGCAGATCTGGTCAAGATTCACGTAATCAAAAAGTATATATATATGATCACGCAAACGTCGCTGCACTATGCTACCTCAGATTTCACGAGATTCTCTGGCAACAAGCTCTACAGACACATTGTATACAGGTTTCGACACGGCAATCGAATGCAGCTGCTACTACGAATCAACAGCAAAGGTACCATCACGTGTTCTAGTCCTAGCTGCCGTCAGTCCACCGATTATGTGCGTAGACAAAGAAGATTAACAAATGAAACACTGCGCTAAATACATATGCACGCCAGAACAAAGATTGCACTTCGTGCGAGCTTCCACGATGCCGACCAACGACGGAACATGGTTTCTGCAACAGGGTGTCAGAACTCGTGCGTGTGATGCCCGTAGAAGGGGCGGATCTCGGACATTCTGCGCAGGTGATGGACCTCCTCCTTGTCCTTGGCGCTCAGCTCCTGCCGACGCAGCGTCGCCGCGCGCGAGTCCAGACGCAGGCGCTCCCTGCGCGTGTAGGAAAGGAAATAGTCTCAGAAGAAATGTGGCGCTTTCCATTTGTACATACTGATTGTATGTACGTACCTATGTGCATACTGACTGTATGTACGTATGTGCATACTGATTGTATGTACGTATGTGCATACCGATTGTATGTACGTATGTACGATTGTACGTACGTATGTGCATACCGATTGTATGTACGTACGTACGATTGTATGTACGTATGTACATACAGTACGCCAAATTTGCGGTCGATAACTGTGGAGCATAGACGCCTCTGCCATGCCCACCTGACGGGCCTGTACTGGAGGAAGAACCAGACGATGAAGATGAGCAGGGCGGCCACAATGATGACCAGGGCCACGACGAGGGTGACCACGCGGGCGAAGTAGGCCTCGCAGCACTCCTCCGCCTCACACTCGAACACGAATGGCTGCGAGCACACGAAGTAGTTGCCTGGGTTGCTTCCCCCGTCGCCGTTCGAGGTGCTGGGCGAGGCGAGCGTCGACGCCAGAAGAGTCGTGCTGTCCTCGCTCGCCATCGCCGACAGAACTGTTCTCAGTCGATTCGGTAGCTACGGCCGTCTGTCTTCTTTTCGTCTAGGACAGAGCCGCCGGTAGCCGCAGCTTCATTCCTCCACAGACTTGGCAGAGTCAATTCACCTTGCGTGCCGTCGGTTAGGCCCTTCGGTCAGCTAGGCGACGGCGACGACAGCACCTGCACAGCGGAAGCTAGAACGCCTGAACCGAGAACCGGCTTTTGGCAAACACAGAGATCCAAGAGACAGACAGAGTCCAGCAGTAGGAGAGACTTTGGCCAGCGCAAATAGACGTCCTAAGCCCGCTGGCATAAAAGCAGCTTATGACTTCGAGCGCGCGCTCCCACAGAAGGCGCCGACGGATCGACGGGAGGGTCTTTTTAACTGGTTGTTTGTCGCGACTGGCAGTTGGCCACCTGATCAGCGTCTTCCAAATAATGCCATACTGCAAACGCCAAACGACCGGCCGATCTGGCCAATTAATTGTTGTGCATATGTAGTTTGGTAGCAAAACAAGACGGCAGAGTACCGTCAGCCTGGCGATCAAACAACAAGTTAAGATGCCCTCGATTTTCGGCAGGTTTATTCCAAAGGCAGCAGAGCCGCGCAAGCTTATGCAAACGGGCTTAGGCGAAAACAGCTCAGAGCAAAGTAAGAACGTCAAAACAACTCAGTGTTTTACTCCTTTGACAGACACGGTTCAGAAACAGAGTCAAGTGCGCCCCGGCGCCACGCCGGTCAAACGAGGCCAAATTGAGCAAGGAGTGCGCAAGTGTAGTCTCGGCACCCATAGCAACAACCTGTGGAACGTGGAACCTACACAAGAAGTATATAGAACCAACGAGCGCCGACATCGATTCCGCAGAGAAGTAAGGCGTTGATAGACAGCTCTATATGCCCAGCAGGGCCGCATTGCACCTACGTACCGTATCAGCGCGGTCGAGTACTCGGAAACCACATAACCAAGACATCTGACGGCTATGCAAAAGTTGAATGTACGTACATAGCTATAGTCTACTCGGCGGCAGCCCAGAAGCTTCCAAGTGTAAGAGCGCAAGCTCGCCGCGCAGGGCGAAGCGAGAACACGCCATCAACAAACAGAGAGCGGACACTGGGCAAGATAGAGAGGGAGGGAGGGAAGGAAAAGGGGAGGGACGAATGGGTCGGCGGGGAGGGTGGTAACGCCGCCGCGTGGGAGTCGGCGCCGACGGCCGGCCTCCGAAGAAAGGGGAAGAAGCCATCGATTTTCGTCAATAATTCATGAAACGGCGCCGCCGTCGCCGAGAACCCAAATAGGGAGGGAAGGAGGGAGAGAGGACGAGAGTGAGACGTGTAAGCGAAACCGACTTCCGCCAGAGCGTCGACAGCAGCGCTGCCGATCGTAAGTACACAGCAAAAGACGACCACCATGCGACACAATACGGCACGACACGCGGAGACGACGACGACTAGGAGAGGACGTTCTGCTTCCTGGTCAGCTTGAAGTAGGCGCCCCGCTTGGAGATCAACTCGCCGTGCGTGCCTGAAGCCATTTTGCCAATATGTATTGCTCACGTTTCAAGCCACCAGTTGGAGGGCGTAGGTAGACGTAAGAGGCGCCATGACAGCGCCGCGATGCGAAGCCTAGTGAATAAGCTCCGCTGCGCACATACCTGCCCGACTACCTATGTACCAGTATCGCTTCCTTCCCTCAAGGGGCACGTCAGACCGAATCGCCCTGGGCCCTCCTTCACGACGCCCCTCGCTTACATACGTCCGCCTGCCCGAACGCGAGTGGCAGCACGCTTGACGACCGCGCTGCCGCGCGACTACGGCAGTGGCATTGACGCACTAGCGGTCGAAGCGCCACGTCTACGTAGACAGCAGCGTAGCCGACGGAAGGTGAGCGGGGTGGGGGTAGGCACCCCGTCCACAAATCCCGGATATACACTGCATCTAAGCAGGTCCCGGAACGAAGCCGACATACCGGTTTCCACGATGCGTCCCTTCTTGATGACGGCGATGGCGTCGGCGTTCTGCACCGTCGATAGTCGGTGGGCGATCACGATGCAGGTGCGACCCTCGCGCGCCCTGTCCAACGCCTCTTGGACCAGCTGTGGAGGGAAGAAGAAATACCACTGGGACGCAAACTATATAGTCACCAATATTGGCTTCATTTCAGTTCAGGCCCAAAGCGCAAGGCTCAGCTCAGAGACGGACCTTCTCGCTTTCGGTGTCGAGTGCGGAGGTGGCCTCGTCCAGCAGCAGGATCTTGGGGTTGCGCACCAGGGCGCGCGCGATGGCCACCCGCTGCTTCTGGCCCCCGGACAGCTGCGTCCCCTTCTCGCCCACTCGGGTCTCGTAGCCCTGCGAGGTGGATGGTGAAGTCAGTTCCATCAACAAACCATTTGCCGCGCCATATCAACTTCGCCCACCTGAGGCAGTGACTTGACGAAGTCGTGAATGTTGGCGAGTCTGGCGGCGGCGACGACCTCGTCCTCGGTGGGCGGCTGGTCGGCCGGCAGGCCGTAAGCGATGTTCTCCCGAATGGAGCAGTCGAAGAGGACCGGCTCCTGACTCACCAGGGCGATGTGGGAGCGCGCGAACTGCGGATTCATCAGGCGAAGGTCCGTCTCGTCCAGACGCTGCGAAGACAACACACAAGAGTGACAGACGAGTGAAACAGCCGCGAAGCGACAGCTGCGCAGTCGACTGACCACGACGCCGACGGAAGGGTCGTAGAAGCGCTCGAGCAGGGCGACGACGGTGCTCTTGCCGCAGCCGCTGGGCCCCACCAGCGCCATGGTCCTTCCCGTCTCCAGGTTGAAGGAGAGCCCCTTGAGAACCTCCACCTCCTTCCGAGTGGGATAGGCGAAGTGGACGCCCTCGAAGCCCACCACGCCCGACAGCAGCTGCAGAAGTTTGACATTACAGTACCCCCTGAGAGCAGAGCGCAGAAAGTACTCGAAGCGTTCCCGTGCGATCTACAATCATGCACCTACCGGCTTCACTCCCTTCGTGGTGAGGCTGTCGATGTTAGGCCTGATGTTGATCATTTTGAAGATGAGACCGGCCGAGAAGCGAGCCTTCATGTACTCGGGAAAGTAGGCGGTGGCCCACCCAACGGCCATGCCGGAGAAATTAATGGCGAAGAAGACCCTGACGACAACGGATTGTATGTACCTACGCAGCTACAGCATCACTACAATTGCGCTTGCTTGTACTATGTTGAGGCGCCCATTACCGGATGACTTGCAGGGGCGTCATGTCGTCGATGGAAACGAGATAGGAGCCGAACCAGAAGGCGGCGGCGTACATGAAGAAGAAGATGGAGGTGGCGAAGCCGTAGCTGACGCCCTGGATCTGCGCCTGCTTCAGCGACTCCGAGTACGGCTTCGCCAGGTTGGAGGCGAAGCGCTCGTAGAAGGCGTGCTCGCGCGTTAGCGCCTGCACCGAGCGCACGTTCTCGATCGCGTCCGTCGCCACCTGAAGTAGCGGCAGCCATACCAGACGCACTACTACTGTACCCAAGACAGAAAACGGAGCATAGGGGTCTGGCTGACGATCGCTCTGACGCCTTTCTTTCACCCTCCGCAAGATCTGGACTAGGGACCGAAGGCGCTGAAAGGGCCCCAAACGAGCGCGAGCGCTATCGCGTCAGAGCCTAGGCGCTCGCTGGGAGCGACGGCCGCTGTCTCCTCCACTCAGCGTCTCAAGAGAAAACGCCCGGAGGGCCAATTCAGTCGTCTCTCTCAAGCTACTTAGTGCTATCGGCGCCTGACAGCTCTCAGTCGCTCGTCACGGAAGGGCCGACGAATTTCTCACGAACCTACATAGGTAGCGTTTCAAGAAGTGCGCACTGCGCACCTACATTATTATGTACTTTAAAACATTAAATACATCGTACCAATTTGCCTGACGTGAAAGGCTAGCCGCTTGGTCGGCAAAGGCAATGAAAACACAACAAACACAAGGCGCTCTAAGAAGGGCGGCACTAAGACACCATTAACAACCCTTTCACTGTCACGATGTACCGTAGGTACCCTCATGCATTACACTATCCTTCGGTTATTGCTAAGCTAGCGATTTAGCATAACTTGGTTGTACACTGTTCAACGTACAAAAGCCCAAAAATCGAATGAGTCGAACGGGTCACCTTTCCCGCCTCCTCGAGCAGTGTGGAGTCCTGCTTGGCGCCCCCTTCTCTCAGCCTGACGCGCAGGTAACCGCCCAGTCCGATGAGCGGGAAGATGGCCAGGACGACGAGGGCCATCTTCCAGCCGAAGAAGAGGGCCATGATGAAGCCGATCACCATCGACACCACCGCCGTGAACACGTTGGCCAGGCGGAAGTCCAGCGCCTGCAGATTACTATTGGGTGAGGGGAACTTCTGACGACTTCTCTGACGCTGCTAAGGCTTGCTTCTGGTATGGTAAGCCCAGTTCTTGGAGTGGTTTACGCCTTATGGTGTGCACTATGCGGCCTATGCCCCAACACGCCTTTGAACCTTGCACCTTTGAATGGTGTGCTACGCGGTGCGTTCCGGTGCGTCCGATGCGTTCTACCCCCCCTCGGCTTCCTTGAATCGCCGCCACCCGTTCTGGCCACAGAGACAACCGCCGCAATGCGCGTGACTTCGTTATAGGACATGAATACCTCATTTGCCTCGTTTGACCTTTCTGCGGCTGTTTAATCAACGCAACGCCACCACTATGGCAACGAAATAGAATATCGCCTCGAAACCTGTTGCCCTGAGGTTGTTTGCCCGAAGGAAATAACCCTGTCTCCGAGGGGTGGATATTGCCAAGGCGGCCGGTGCGAGTGCTACTGAGCGGCTATCGCGTTTCAGAGGGGGGCTGCTCGCTTGCGGCGGTTTTTTGCTCGTCTCCAAGGAGCCGCCCTCCTCCTCCCTCTAATAGCGGGTTCTCAATGACGGCAACAACTTTCAGGGTGCCTCGTAAAAGGCTTTATCGAGGCAGTGCGCCGCCTTCATCGGAAGTCAGTTATATGTACCGACGTAGACATAGGGTCGCTCCTCTGTGGCATCCTTCATGAAAGAATGACCGTCAGCCGGCAACAGCCAGCGGCTCAAACAAGCGCCGCCTGCTCACTTCCGATGGACGGCTACTCTCTCTCTCTCTCCTTGCCAACTGCCCTACAGTTTGTTGATGCGACCATTTGTCGCCAGCACAACCAAATTAACGATGCCACTGTCCAATGAACTGTGAGGCAATGAACACCAACCGTTGTGGGTGGGGAGAGGAATTCCCCCTGTGAGGGCCTCTCGCCCTCAGATGTCGTCATCTCCCCCATACTTCCTTCTCCTACCAATTGACGCAACCGACCCTCCTCTAGCTTCTTCCATCCCTCATCTGCATTCCTTTCCCACCAGTGCACGCGCGCCATTTGAAAGGGAGGAGCGATATCCCCAGTCCCGATCTAGTGGGTGTCGGCGACGCATTGGCCAGCTGCTTTTCGCCTCTCTTTCGATGCGCCGGCCAGAAGTGAATTCTCTTCGCTCTAGCGCCAACAATTTGCCGCGCCAGGGGAGGTGGGCTAGCCGCCAGCCAGCGATTAGGGTAATGGCCGCGAGGCAATTCCCACAAGAGGAGTACAAGAGGGGCTGAAATCGCCACCTTTCCTTTGCCGCTGCTCACAAGGCCAGCTATGTAGCCTGTCGTAGGCGGAGCTAGACGGCGCTTGATGAGAATTCGAGCGGACGCTTTCGTGCCCTTGCCCAATCACGCCCATGTTTCTTCTCTCTTGCTCATCATCAGAGAAGAGGAGGCGCTACGAGACCAAATCCTTTGGAGTTACCACTGAATTCGCCTTGAATTGACCGGGTGATCTCTCGGCCATGGGAAACGCGACCAGCTCCGAAGACGAGAGCTCCCAGAAGCAAAAGAC
The DNA here is from genome assembly GCA_030248115.1 of Linhomoeus sp. GSCO2_2. Taxonomy (NCBI): domain Eukaryota; kingdom Metazoa; phylum Nematoda; class Chromadorea; order Monhysterida; family Linhomoeidae; genus Linhomoeus; species Linhomoeus sp. GSCO2_2. The sequence goes on from JASAMZ010010555.1 coordinate 39,763, forward strand.
AACGACGAAGTCAAAGAGCAGGAAGGAGGCCCTACTTCAAACGGAGGACCGTCTGACTGGCAGGACGAACAGCTGCCCTCTGAAGAACGAGACAAAGCCTGCACAGGCGAAGAGCGTCGACGAAGGCAACTACTTGACCGCCGACGGCGTCGTTGGTCGGCCGCGCTCCTCCTCCTACCAGCCGCGCATGGAGAGCACGGCGGCGCTCAACGTCCACCCCAATCACGTGAGTCGACCTAACGATCGCTGATATTCGATGGGAAGGATACAACTTTGTTTGCACAGCAGGTGCGCCACATCCAGCGCAACTGGTCCCAGATCACCAGCAAGGGCTGCGGCTACGTGGGCAGCATGGTCTTCGACAAGATCCTCCATAAGGAGCCGGCGGCCAAGCGCCTCTTCGAGAACCCCTCCAGGGGATCCACTGCAGGAGCGAACGGTTCGCCCTCGACCACGGCCAGCAGAGCGACGTCGCTGACCATGCGCGAACACTACCGCCGCTTCGAGTCGGCCCTCGACTTCGTCATCCGCAACCTCAACAACAGCGACACGGTGGCCGCCTACCTACGGCAGCTGGGCCGCGTCCATCGCCGTCTTGGTGGGGACATTATGTAGTCACCGCTTGCACTATAGTATCCCTCTTTCTCTGCCCCGGGCTATAGACCCTAGTACAGAACGTACGTCTACTCCAGCCAATTATGGCGTTCCACTTTTTTCGCCCGCCCTCAGGCGGGCGACACCATACGAGAGCTCGGCGTGCGTGCGTGCGTGCGTCCGTCCGTGCGTCCGTCCGTGCGTCCGTCACGCTCTCAGATCTCGGCGTTGGAAAGTCGTAGAGAGACGATCTTGGGCTCTACGGATAGGTCTCGACTCACTGATCATTAGTCATAACCGGTGTCGAGACTCAAAAATTTGAATTTCGCGAGTTACAGTAACCCGAAGGTCAAAAACGCAAAACGGCTCTGACTCACTCGTCTTACGTCGTAGAGCGGCGATCGACACGTCAGATGAAAGCCCTCGACGCGCCCATTCACGTGACAGTAAAAATGTTCTAAATTACGCAAACACGCACCGCTGAAAAGCCATTCTCGGGATTTTGACACTAAGATCGCTCTAACTCGCTCAACTTGCGTCGTAGAGAGACGATCTCGAGCTTTTTGGATAGCTCCCGACTCACTGATCATTTGTTCTCCAATCGGTCGAAATTCAAAAGTTTGAATTTTGCGAGTTACAGTAACTCGAAGGTGCAAAAGCACAAAACGGCTCTAACTCGCTCGTCTTATGTACGTCGTAGAGCGGCAATCGACACGCCAGGTGAAAGCTCTCGACGTGCTCTTTCACGCGGCTATACAACTTTGTTCAATTACGCAAACACGCACCGCTGAAACGCCATTATCGGGATTTTGACGCTTAGATCGCTCTAACTCGCTCAACTTGCGTCGTAGAGAGACGATCTCGAGCTTTTTGGACAGCTCCCGACTCACTGATCGTTTGTTCTCTCACTGGTGGAAATTCAAAGGTTGGAATTTCGTGAGTTACAGTAACTCGAAGGTGCAAAAGCACAAACGGCTCTAACTCGCTCGTCTTACGTCGTAGAGTGGCAATCGAAACGCCAGGTGAAAGCTCTCGACGTGTTCATTCATGCGGCTACACAACTTTGTTCAATTACGCAAACACGCACCGCATAAAACGCCATTCTCGCGATTTTAACGCTAAGATCGCTCTTTGCTACATGCAGAAGTGCGACACGGTTTGATTGCTCGTAGTGCGCTCTTTTGTGCTCTGTCAATTGTTTGCCAAAGCTTTTACAAGTTTTTGTCACTTTTTTAAAAGCGTTGCTTGAAAGAGGGATGTTCTTGCTCTAAAAGCCAAATCGCGGGCGAAATCAATATTGCTAATGCAATACCCTCTTGCGAAGCGGGGGCTCATGAAGCGGAGCATGCGGGCGATGAACTCTTGCACTCTCTGCAGAAAGAACGTAACTCTTTGCAATGTCAGTCAGAATACAAACTCAACTTTTTAATACCGGAGCTTGTTGGTAGCGGCTTGTAGGTAGCCACAACAGCTCAGGGCTGAGTAACGTGTATTCTTCCAGTGTGACAGGCGTTCCAGAACCATTTCCTTCCCTCAGGGGACGAGTTCAATCCCCGCCTGTGGAAGGTGTTCGGCGAGGCGTTGATCGGCTCCAGCCTCCAGTGGGACGGCACGGTGGCGAGGCACGAGGGCGTCCAGAAGGCTTGGGTGCGCATCGTCCTCTTCATCATCGAGTGCATGCGCGAGGGCTACGCGCACGAGGCGCGACAGACGACGCCCGAGAGGGGCCACTTCGGCTCCTGCTGCGTCACCCCCAGGTCCACGCCGCCGGGCGGCAGCACCCCTACGGGCGAGAACCAACAGGAGCGCCGCCGACTGTCCCCTCGGCAGCTGCTGGTGCCCCGGGAGCTCTACGGCAGCAGCAGCTCCATCTCCGACAACGACAGCGACCAACTGCAGCAGCAGCGTGCCCACCAAGGACGCAGCCCGCCCCGCAGGGAACGCTCGCTCTCCCCCGTCGACCCCTACAGGCGCTACAGCCAATACTGACTGAGACAATATGGACTGCGCCTTCATACGGCGCTCGAGGGACACAGAGTGATAGCTCTGACATGACAATACTCGACTTCTAGAGCTTGAACCTTTCCACTCCAAAGCTGTCTAGTGCCCTCTCTATCAACAGCCCTCGGTTACCGATAGAAAACGAGTATGTAGGTACGGTATAATACCTGCGCGTCCGAAACCGTTACATACATGCTCGTTTATGTGTGCGCACTTCAATGTGCATATGTCCACAGCTCTCACCGCCTTGACGTTGGGGGCGTCGGTGGCGAGTCGGGTGCAGATTTTGCCGGTCGAATGTCTCGGGTCGTCGAAGAAGGCGACGTCCTGTCGCAGGACGTTGCGGAACACCTTCATCCGTAGGCTCATGGTGATGTTCTCGCCCGAGATGCCGAAGAAGTAGGCCTGGAAGCGCCATACAGAAGTTCCTGCACATCAGTGGGTAGAGCGAGCTCTGCAGAGGGCGCAGTTGCCCACCGAGAGAATCCAGGTGACGCACTCGATGATGCCCAAGAGGACGAACATCAGCGACCACTGGACCGCCTCGCGCTGCAGCTGCTCCCCCGCCTTGCTGTAGGCCTGAAAATGCACCAAGGGAACACGACTGACCATCGAATATTAGAATTAGATATCATAAAGAGGCACTGCATTTAACCTCCCTTACATTGGGAGGCGACACAAAGTTGCGTGGTCACTTCTGCGCTCAACAAGCAGCGGTCCAAGCGTGAGCTGTGGTAGTCAGTGGTGACTGTGGCGCGCTATACAGCCATTTGACTTTCTTAGGCGTTGGCTGCTATGTACGCCGATTCTACGCAGAAGCGCCTTAGGGAAGGCGAGGAAACTACTCGGCTCTCTATTGATTGCGCGCCGCCTGGCGCCGACGCAGTGGGCCAATTCGTCTTCTTTTGGAAGCCGCCGCGGCGCGCGAGACGCCGCCAAAAAACAGACCCACTTCCTCCGCCGACCTTTCCGCAAGCGCCACTTTGAGAAGGAGAGAGCGAGAGAAATAGACTCTTCCTTAGCAACTAGCCCGTCAATCGCAATCCAGAGGAAATGGGATAGCTCAAGCCTTAGAGACACCAATCTATCTATAGGCGAATGGACAATCAATCACTCAAAAGATAAGCACCCACGCTGAACATCTGTCCGTAGAAGAAGGAGAAGGAGGGCATGACGGCGCCGCGGATGATGCCGCAGAGGAGGGCCAGACACAGCACCAGCCACTGGGAGCGAGCCTGGCTGGCGATCTCCACGATGTTCGAACGCTTGCCCCCTGAGAACGGATATAAAACGCGTTACCATACTCTACATACGTTACCATATAGGTAGGTACCTCTTAATTTGTCGCGTCTTCGCGTGATTATTGTTTGATCCTGCGAGTTACCGTAAACTTATTGACGCAGCTTGTTCGTTATTTCGAATTCGAAACGGCCGCGCTTTCTGTAATGTCATCGGTAGTTAGGGTAGAAGCTACTGTAGATACACGTGGCGTCGGTGCAATATAGGGGTGATATCTGTGCGTTCTCGTCAGTCTGCGTAGAAAAGCGACTCGCTGTCTTTATTTCTCTTCTTTGTTGAGTCGTGTCGAGTCGAGTCTTGTCGTGTTGTTTTGTTGAGTCGGCCTACAGAGCGGCTCGCGGTTTTATTTCCTACCTTTCCTGTGTGTGGTCTGAAGCGCCTCTCCCTGTCGTTACCCTTAGTCGTCCATCAGTCGCGCGTCGTCGTAGTCGTTTCCTATCGTCGTTCCGTCGGTCCGTAGCCAAATATCAAGTCGAAATCCTGTCGCACTACATTCATCGATCACGAGACGCTAGCCTTCAATACAGCTCTCCCTCTGTAGCACTCTACGTAGCTAGCGCTCTCGATATGGTGACTATTCTGCAGGAAACGTCCAGAATTGTCGTATTCTTCTGTTGTAGTCTCTGAAGTCGAATCTCCTGTCGTTATCTTCCAGTTGCAGCGTTGCTTCTATTATGTCGAATTCCGAGCCCAAAGCGGTCACGTACACTAAGGCGCAGCTCCTAGAACATGTCGAACTCACGCAGAGCCGTCGTTCTGATCTCGTCGAATTAGCGCTGGCGTTGCGAGCTCTCTGTGCGGATTCTCAGTTCACTGGCGCGAAGTCGCCCATTCCAGACATACACGAGAAATCTATCAAGAAAGGAGGGCTGGAGAGCCTAGTTGGGGTCGTGAAAAGATTTATTGAAGCGATTTTCTCCGTAGTCGATTCTGTTCAGTTGTCGCTTTCGGAAGACGACGAGTATGCCAGCCCCTCCAATTCTGTTCGCTCGCGTCGCTCGAATCCTCCAAAGTCGTCTCGCTCTGAGCTCGCGCAGCTAGTGGAGTCCATGGCGAAGCTTCAGTCGGAACAATTCGACAGATGGAATCAGGCTCAAATTGAGCGCGAGGAGCGCATATTTCAGATGCAGGCTGAGAGAGAGCGGCGGCTAGTCGAGCGCCTTTCGTTGCAATCTGCTGTCGGCTCAGCTTCTTCCGCTCGTGATCTAGATCTCGCTCCGCGCATTCTTTCGGAGGAAGAGCGGCAGTCTCGTGTAGACCAGAAAGAACCGCCCGTCGATAGTTTCTCTGGCGAGACAGAAGTTGGGAACTGCGCAGATTTTTCGATTTGGTTGAAGTCGTTCGCGGAATGCGCAGAAATGTTCGGATACTCGCCACGCGCACGTCTCTTCTGGCTCAAACGCAAGCTCACTGGTACGGCAGCTTCCTTCGTCCAGTCGCAGACAGATGAGGTGCAGAACGACTACGATAGTCTAGTTGCGGAATTGAGCGCCTACTTCAAGGACACCTCCTCTCGCACAATGCGCTTCATGGAGTTGTTCGAGTGTAGACAGGGCGAGAACGAGTCGAGCTACTCGTACGGCGAGCGCCTATCCGAGCTTCTTCGTCGTGCTGAGAAGTTAGAGCCATTGTCATCGAGCGTTGTGAAGAAACACCTCTTACTCATGGGCTCTAACGCACTCTACAGTAGAGATCTAGTTTCTAAGTGCGACGACAACACTTCGTTTGAGCAGTTGGCTGAGATAGGTCGCACATTGGACAGACAGTATCAGGACCTTTACCTGTTGAGCTCAGGATGTGAGCAGCAGTCGTCCGATCCTACTGCGCACGCTGAGTCGTCGCACATCCCCTCAGCGCAGAGTTACGGTGGGCGTCGAGTTTCTCCGCCACCTCCTTCCGCTGTCTTTGCCGCAGTCTCGAGTGAACTGTATTGCGCTTACTGTGATGGCGAACACACCGAGATAAATTGTCCTGAGTACCCTACGGCGCAAGATAGAAACTCAGCTATTCGATACTATGGAATGTGCATTAATTGCCTAGGAACGGACCACTTTCTTGCGCAGTGTGGTAGCCTGTCGTGCTGCGATTTGTGTCAGAGAAGGCACCACACCAGTATCTGCTTCGATTTGTTTCGCGAACTTTCCTCGTCGCAGCAGCGCAGTCGAAGCCTTCCTGATGCGGATACTGAAACTGAGCAAAGCGAAGCGCTCCCTGCTCCTCCTCGTCCGTTGTCGACAGTCAGTGCTCTAGTACACGTCACGCGTTGCGCCGCTGGTAGTGATTCAAGCAATTACGCTGCGAGCGCTGAGAATCCTACGTCGTCTAAGGAAGCGCCCTCTGACAATTCTGTTGTAGCTCTCGTGTCTCATGTTGCAGTCGCTAAAACAGAGGACTCTCGCGCGTCGAACTCGGTAGACTCAGTCGATTCATTTGTCGCAGCCGTTTCAGATAGCACAGTCGAACTGAAAGCAATGCCTGCACAAAATTGTTGCGCGTCGAAATCTGTTGAGCCGAAGTCAGAGTCGTCGAATTCATCTAAGTCGAAACCGTCGCCTTATTCGTCGTCTTGTCGGGAGGACGGCTCCTTCGAGCCGAGATCGTCGTCGCACAAGCTATCGTCGTTGTTGCAGTCTCTGTCGTCGTTGAAACTTTTGACGGTCGTTGTGCAGTCTTTGCTGAACTATTCAGCTCCGTAGTCCTCCTACATAGCACACCACTCATGTTTGAATAGGCTAGATTCGCGCGTTGAAAGTTTTGTGGCTTTTGGTGGCCCTTGCCCAGTATTCAGCCCTTCTGCTCCATTTCCCGTTGGTCGTTCCTGAATTCCCTATGGTCGTCTCTGGCTCTGGTCTCTTCCCCTCTGCGGATTCCCCTTTCTACGGCTGGGTCGGACATTGCTCTTTCTACAGCAGCTCCCCTACTGGTTCTACTGGTGTCCAACGGCCCATCTACTGAAGCCCTGCGAGCTCTACTCTGCCCTGTGGATTTGTGGAACTTTCCCCCTGGTGCGTCCCTCACTTCAAGTGGACCTTCCCTGTGGACCTTCCCCCTTCTGGATCCATCCCCGGCCTACTCCCTCTGCTACCGGTCGACCATCGTTTCGCGCTGATTTGTTCTTTTGATTGTTTGCGGTTCTCCCGTTGTTGTGTTCGCTGCCGGGAGTGTCGCGTCTTCGCGTGATTATTGTTTGATCCTGCGAGTTACCGTAAACTTATTGACGCAGCTTGTTCGTTATTTCGAATTCG